>OMOT01069008.1:0-12112 GCA_900312575.1 Acanthochaenus luetkenii | reverse complement strand
GCCCTGCTGCCAGCAGGGAGGCTACTTATGGATTGTTGGACCGATTTGGGTTTAATCGCTCTATATTACTGTTGGCAGTGTTGTGCAAGTTCACACTTCTCAAGAGCTAGCTCAAAGTTCAGTTCACACAGATTAAAATTAATTAGTTCACGTTCATAGTTCACAGTCCCAAATATGAACTAGTTCACGTTCAGTTATTCCGTTTTTAAAAAAAATCCATTATTTTTCAGTAGAACCTCCTCCTACCCCCGCCCCCACTCATTGCCCTGCCCACTTCCCAAGCTAAATTAATTACTGTATATTACTATAGAATCAAGATTACTTTTAAAAGCCAAGAAAACACAATGTATTTTTTACCACTTAAACAATGTGCCATATTATGCAGAAATTAAAAAGAGGTGCAGTAAAGGTTTACTGTAGATGCAGTGGACATTTTATTTAGACTGCATGAGCCAAATGATGCAGCAGTTCAAAAACATAATAGATTCTTATGTTTCCAAGCTGCTGGTTCCACCACTGACTTCATTACAGTCACTAGCTGATAGATGACGTCGCTGACGTTCGCACTTGTTTCTTCAGACCCGGCGTCAGAATTTGCATGAAAATGTTTTTAACGAAAATCTACAGATTTGTTAAAAAAAGTCCTTCAAATATCCATATGAACTGGCTTCAGCAGGACTGGGCGATATAAATAAATGAACATGAACGTGAGCGCCGTTAACTCTTGCGAGAGTTAACGGCGCTCACGTTCACTAGTTGCAAAATGATCCGTTCAGTTCACCCATAATTGTTCTCATGCTAGTATAGCCAGATAAAAGTATCAAACCACCTGTTAAAAGCCTCCAGAATACAGGAAATTACATCTACTCTGTTAAAACTTTTCTGGGGGAGGACCACCAGAAAACAATGTCCTACCCACATTTTCAATGCTTGCTACGCCCATGGATCCATCAGTAAATCCACAGCTCTATGCAGTTTGGATCGTCAATCAGAGCAGGGAAGCAATAGCTACTTTGGATTTAGATCAATACTTCAATACGTCATCATATGACATGATCTTGATTTCTTACAGTATTTGCCTCAAAGAATTCCAGTATTCACCTCCACTCTCTAAGATGACTGATCCATGTTACTGGTGCTTTAAGGTGTTTGCGTTGTTTTAATGCTGCACCATGAAAGATTTTTATGTAAAAATCCAGTCGTCTTATCAGTCTAAATCACGAAGTGCGGCTGCGACCGAGCTGACCATCCCCACTAACTGAGACACCGTAATCACATTTGCATGAATTTAATTCTGGTGTCAGTATGGTCACTGGTGGAAAATCTCCACACCAGAAGTGACAAATCCAACGAGTGAAATACAAACATGAAAGAGCATGCTGTCCAGAGAAAGCTGGACTCACCAACATTACATATTTTCCCTTTTCCATCCCTTTGGTATCCTTTGTTAGCTGTGGCAGTTTACAGACGTCACCTTACAGGATTTCTGGGTATTGAAGTCCTCAAATTCAAACAGTTACCTCTTGCTGCCATTTGGGGCTGCCAACATGTAAAGTTGCCTAGTGTAGCTTTAAAGTCACAAAGACTATTAAGACACTTATTTTGATGGTGTCTTGCTTCCGTAATTCAATGTATTTCCAGTTGAAACAGGATGTTGGGGACTGTTCAAAAGCCAATCCGGAACCAAGGCAACTCTTTGTGCATGCCTTTATAAGGGAGTGAATCACTGAAGACTCCATGCCCTGACACAATATGTTAGTTTTTATTGTTTCAAGATGAACTAGCCATTTGATAAAGGCTTTTAAACTTTTTTCACTTCAAGAAGAATTGCCTTGGTAATTTCTATGAGTACCCATAGCAGCGCTTTCTGTTTTATAAACCTTTTTGACATCTCAAAAGTGTTCAAAAGTTCTAAATGTATTGTGCATAATTATGAGCCATCACAAATTCTGGATTCTTAAATTCCAGCCACCAGGATGCAACCATGGTGTCATTAGAAAAGGAAACAGGGTTTTTTCACCACCATACCATGTTGACACTGTCATTTTGAAAGTTGTGAAGTTGCAGGTTTTATATGATGGGAGGGGCAGAGGTGGGATTGTTCACAAAGCTGTCCATTAAGTAATAACAAAAAATATAATGTTTTCCAGGAAGTACAAGTCATGGGATTAAATATGTGCATGTTATGATATCGAGAATTAGCAAACAATGTCAAAAGGTCATTTTTTCCATTTAATTATGTATATCATGGCCATCACTGACATAAAAAGGCACCGCTTATTCCAAAAGCATTGTTGTGTTGCTAGGTACTGCTTATTGCAGATTAGGGGGAAGGAGGGTAAAACTAGTGTAAGATATGTTGGCCACAGACTACAGCTACAATAACCATATGAATCAATAAATCATCAATAAAGCTCTCTCCACAGTCCCAGCTGCTCCTGCTGCAGTGAACACAGGCGGACTGCCATATGTCATATAGTGACATATACACATGCCCATACGTACACACATGCATGTACACACAGAATATAGACACACAATCCCCTACAGCTGGAGTCTGTTTATATCAAATATACTGTCATCAACATGTGTTATGCAACATGCATTTTGACTAGTTCTTATTTCATTCATTATAACTACAAGGTTAATGTACAACAACAAGAACAACAACAATAATCATCGTCAAAATTAATAATTCTAAATATGTTCAATAAATCGGCCAAACTCCTTTTGTTCTTGCTGTTGTTAGTGTGGTTGTTGTTGATATTAGTATTATTGTTGTTATTGTTATTCAGAATCAGAATCAGAATAACTTCATCCGACAAGTACATATGTATACCACGGCACAATGAATTTGAGTTGGTGCTGTTGGCAAGTTGCTATTACACACAACAAGAGGCTTAGCCTACACGATTATTATATTATTATTATCATAGTGTTATTTTTTAGTCCCACGTTTATTTAGGAAAAAATGTCATTGCTGCACTTAAGGTAAATAATTTGGGGGATGGATTCCAAACTTGGGCAGGTCAAAAACAGTACCGTTTCATTTTCCTGTTTAAAACCTGTCAATATTCTACAAAGGAGTACTGAAGTGTATTCTTAGTCCTATTTGTGTTGTGTGTTTATGGAGTTAGTAGGTTACTGACACAAGGGGGCGTGTTGGTGTGTGTTATGGTGACACCTGTAGACTACGTTCTGTCCGGTCACCACACTGATTTAGGGCTCACACCAACTACAAATAGACCCGTGCTTAACACGTGTCGCTTCAGTATGTTCTCCTCAGATTCGTTACTATTCCATATTTCTAAACCGTAAATCATATCATGATTCCCAGATATTTTGGACTGATCAAGCTTAATGTCCCACATTTTTAGTTGTAATAATTTGGTTTGATATCATTTCGGATCCATGCTGTGACTGTCCGCAACCATCTCCAAAGGCAGTGCGTGTTCAGGGTGAATTCCATTGAGTCCTACCGTGTGTCCGTTTGATTGGATTATCCTACCTGCTGTAAATGGAAAACATTTAGTTGACCCAAATGTAGGCCTGACACAAACAAAACAACAACAGAATGTCATCAGAGAAGAAGAGATGCCTGGCTGGAGAACAAACGAGTGACTTCCAGGATAGGCTAGGTGTGCCAGTGTGTGTGTCAGGGTGTGTAGTGCTGGTCAGGGCCGCAGAGCCAATCAGCTGCACATCCAGATGACGTGCTGCTGTCCTACGTCAGCCCGCCGCTAGTCAGGACCCGAGCTGCGCACACACCGGCAACACACATTCTGCAGCCGGACACCGCAGCCCTGCCCGGCAGCCCGGAGCGGACACATCCAGGCTTCCCGGCGCCACAGTGGACCTAACACCGCCTTACTTTGTGGACATGGGAGACATGGGGGATCCGCCGAAAAGTAAGACAACTTTGTCTTGGGATGCATTTTCACAACATAACATCACTTCACTTAAGTTGGGTTTTGATGGCTGCAGATACAAACATATGTTCCTGGCCTAATAGAGTCATTATGTATTCAGTAATACAATTACCCAATTTTATAGCAGCTTCACTGAAGGTTAAGTCAGACATATAATGGTGTAACTGGGCAGCAGTTCTTAAAACGTCGGAGACCAACATTACATTTGTTTCAGATCAATTAGCTTATTATCATTATGAACTAAGAAACGAATAATAATAATGATAATCATTTGATATGAATTTTCCGTCATTAGCCTATCAGCAATAGCCTATCAACTCTAGACATGGTATGACTCTTGTCACGGGGCAGTCGCCCTCATACAGTCAAGAAGATTGAACACTCATCACCACCGTGATATTGAGTTGCGAGTTTGGTTTCAGACCTGTATGTGATGTGTCTGGTTGTGTTGCTGTTCCAGAGAAGCGGCTGGTGTCTCTGTGTGTGGGCTGTGGGAACCAGATCCATGACCAGTACATCCTGCGGGTGTCCCCGGACCTCGAGTGGCACGCCGCCTGCCTCAAATGTGCCGAGTGCAGTCAGTACCTGGACGAGTCCTGCACGTGCTTCGTCAGAGATGGAAAAACCTACTGCAAACGGGACTACATCAGGTAGACGACGGCCGAGACCCCCGTCAGACAACGCGGCCAGATCTGGACCACACCGGAAATTAATACTGAAATTATTCATTTGCATTTTACAATATCTGGTGCGGGATTATTTTGAAAGGTTTAAACTACAGCCATAATGTATTTGCAGTGAGCTAAACTGATATCAACTATAATCATTTTCTTCATTATTGGATTAACAATTAAACCTATGTCTTGGGCCTACACGGTGCATTTATGTAGGCCTACAAATAACCAAGAAGCCTATGATTAATAAAAACTGCAACATTGCACAAAGCCTAGTTAACTGTATTATTCAGTTATTCAAATCAGACTTTACCATCCTGAACCCCGGTTGGTGACGGATTAACCTATAAAGCATCATAAGAATATGATGTACCGAGCCTCTAAATGCTGGGCTGGGATTGCCCTGCTGTAATTACACCACTAGAACAATTATTACATTACAGCAGCCCTTCTTCCCAGCTGTTGTCCAATGACGATATAATACATTTGTCGTCGAAAAGAAAAGAAAAGTTCCGTTTATTTATTATTATTATCTTGACAGTTATGGTTATAATATCGTAATAATACCAACACCGATGATAATAATAATAATAATAATAATAATAATAATACATTATTAGATCACTTGTCAAAACAGAATTACAGTGTTTTTCTAATTATAATAAACAAATACACATATTTTCATATTGAATATACAGGACCCTCTTTTGTTATTATAATTATTATAATTGTTAATATTGTTATTATATTATAATGTGTAGTAGTAGTGGCCAATTCCGATTGTTCTTATTGTCCTAGCATGATCATTTGGACTTGTATCGGGGAAACAGGATGAACTGTCTGCTGAACGGAGTGTGTGTCTGCAGGTTATACGGGATTAAATGCGCTAAATGCAACATCGGTTTCAGCAAGAACGACTTCGTGATGAGAGCCCGCTCCAATGTCTACCACATCGAGTGTTTTCGGTGTGTGGCCTGCAGCCGGCAGCTCATCCCGGGGGACGAGTTCGCCCTGCGAGAGGACGGACTGTTCTGCCGGGCCGACCACGACGTCGTGGAGCGAGCCAGCCTGGGATCTGGCGACCCGCTCAGCCCGCTGCACCCTGCCAGACCGCTGCAGATGGCAGGTAAAGTCCCAGGGAGACGGGGGGGCACGGTTGCGTTTTACACAAGCACATTGTGTGGTTATCTCTAAAATGAGCTCATTTCCCTTGATGCTTTAAAGACTGCCATGTTTCATGAATTAATGTTTGGACTTTAGTTTAACAGTGTCTTACTGTATACTTGTCCTCACTCTTGTACCTGCAGACATTTCTTATGTGGCTTAAATGTAGCTTATTTTCTTTCAGTGTTGCTGATGAAGTAAGGGAATATCGTATTGTATTTAGTCTACTCTATAACCATATGTCAGTGTGATATAGGAGACTGCTCGGGGTTTGATCCAGAGTTGCCTGGGCCGACAGGAGGGTTTCCGTTGAGGTTATTGGACACACATATTGGAAGATTTGAAAGTACAAATGGCAGCATGTCGCAGGGACGATGCTGATGCGTATAAACCAGCAGTATCTTCTGTCTGGGAGACTGGATGTATTCTATTAGGTCCGGCCCGCTTCTTTTGAATTCAATTGGACTGGCTGTTTATTGTTTAGTTGACTTGACTTTTAGATGTCAAACAAATGCTGCATACCACCGATCAGGCTGTGTTCGGCAGATTAGATACAGTGCGCTCTGTTGTCAGAAATACACCAGGTTATCGCTGCTGGAGGAATGCACAGATAGGGCTGCTGGTCCGGGATACATTTGGTCAAATCAGCGAAACCATTCCGGATAGTACAAATCAAATGCCTGCCTTGCAGTGTTGTGGATGAGAAGGAAGGCTATTTGTCTTAAAACCTGGTTGCGTATAGACTTTATTCATCTGTTGGGCGTTTTGGACAATTTTCGTTCAGAACTGCGTAGTTTTTCTAAGATAAAACCTCATAACCTTCATCATATCTGTAGAAAGGCCTTATATGTGGTTTTATTTCGGCTAGTTTTCACAAAGGACGCTGTTAAAGCGGAATGGACAAACGAATTGGGTTATCTGTAATGCTGGCTTGGGCTCTATACCATTCCATTAGGTTGTTAGCTTCATGCATGACTAAAGAGTATGATGTGATGTTGGTCATTATTGAATCTGGTGCCTAGTATTTAGGCCCAGCGTATTCATGTCAGCATTGTCATGGGAAGCCGGTATTCCTAAGGATGAGGATGAAAACATGATGAAGATTAAAACAGGCTCTTTACCTCACCAATTTAACACCATTTGACCGAGGTGTGCGTCATGTGTTCAGGATTATTCATGTAGATTTGGGGTTGTAACCTATTGTTGGCAAGTAGCTGGAGAACATGAACCCTTCTAAAAGGGCCTACAGAGAAGCTTCACGGCATGTACATCAATAGTTGTCTTCGAATGTATGCAGGTTGGTAAACCACTGCTGACAGATCATGTGTTTTTCTTTCTCTGGGTTCCCCGTCCCTTCTCAACAGCAGAACCAATCTCGGCCCGGCAGCCTGCGCTGCGGCCTCACATCCACAAGCAGCCGGAGAAGACGACCCGGGTCCGGACGGTGCTGAACGAGAAACAGCTGCACACCCTGCGGACCTGCTACAATGCCAACCCGAGACCCGACGCCCTGATGAAGGAGCAGCTAGTGGAGATGACCGGCCTCAGTCCGCGAGTCATTCGGGTTTGGTTCCAGAACAAGCGCTGCAAGGACAAGAAGAGAAGCCTGCTGATGAAGCAGCTGCAGCAGCAGCAGCCCAACGACAAGACGGTAAGACGGACCGGACCGAGCTATGCTCTACCGGACTGAACTGGACTGGACCAGACGGAACTGAATCAGACTGGACTGGACTGTTGACCAGCTCGTATGAGCCGATGTATCACATACACATAGTCTCACAGAGGAGGCGTGTGTACACACTCACGCGCATAGGTAGGCTTCTGATGCTCTATTTACTTGTTTGTGGATTAGTTGGTTTATTGATTGGTCGATTGACTTCTGCATATGAAGTCGACACATCATCGTATTTCAACGACAGCGGCTTATAACAGTAACCCCTGCCGCCCACCTTAGTATTCGGCATGTCTTTGTTTTTGCAATAAAGGCACATCAGGAGATATCTATTCACATGATGGTGTTGGCTAACCTGCTGACCGCGGGCCGTGTTGTTGCAGAACATCCAGGGCATGACGGGAACCCCGTTGGTGGCTGCCAGCCCGGAGCGGCATGATGGCGGCCTGCAGGCCAACCCGGTGGAGGTTCAGAGCTACCAGCCGCCCTGGAAGGTCCTCAGCGACTTCGCTCTGCAGAGCGACATCGACCAGCCCGCTTTCCAGCAACTGGTGAGCCCACAGCACAGCCTGGACCACCCGGGGACCGATATGGCTTTCTCCAGGCTCACACCGATAGTTTTGGGATGGAAACGTATACAGCCGATATTCAATCTCTTTAAATCTGACGATTTGTATGCACAAAAATGCAATATTGAATGTTTCCCCAAGAGTTGTATTAAAGACTCAGAAAAAGAATTTAGACCATCATAGGACTCTAAAACTCTCAATTGAAACCCAGACTGATTAAATTATTGTAGGGTTAGCAGCTCTTTAACCCACCTATTCAATAGGGACACTGGGACACATTGCTTCCTTTAAATTAAGAATTAATTTACAACAAAAAAACTTTTAACAATTACATGATATCTGATATTTAGGGATAATAAAAGCCCAATATTGACCCACTATATTGGTCAAACCCAGCATTGTTGCAAATGAATGAAAGGAATAACAAGGCTTTATTATGCCTAATGAATACCAACGTGTTTGTGGAGTTCATATTAAAGTTTTGTCAATTATTCCCCAAGAATAGCTGCATTTTTGTCATTCCTTTTGATCTTTGTTATTCATTCATTCCCAATGTAACTGTGAATATTACGACTGAGGTGGAACATCAGATCTATGAAATGGCTGGATGGATTATATGGTTAACTGGGTGTCATGGTGCAGATGTTGTCTCAGTTTACCACATAGTCTATCAACCTGGTTTTAAATGTCAAAACAAATTATCCATCAAAATTGGCCCAATAATTTCCTATTCATTGATGATTTTTTTTTGTTTCCATTGCATGTAGGCTTGATATGAGCCTTATCGCTCCGACACACTATTTCATGAAATGAGCACGAACTCTGAAACGCGGATTAGGTCTACATGCTGTGGGCACAAATAATGTGAACACCACGTTCCTCCACCATGAATTGAATCATGTGACAATAACACGAATTGGCCATGTTCACCTGTTCTGCACGTTTAACACGTTTAGGCAAGTAAAACCATTTGGTTGAGGTTCAGGTGACGAGAAAATAAAACATGAAATTCACTCCCAGTAAAACACCTAATGAGTTGTGAGTTGAAGTCTCAGACTGCTGCTTGTTTCTAGTGGTGTCTTCTCCACCTAATCTTCCTAGCAGAGAAACTGTTTTCCATCAACGCGTTGTTGCATGATCAGACACCATGAGCTGTCCTGAGACCAGTGTGCGGTGTCCTGCTTTACTGACTGCTCTGTTTGTTCCAGGTCAGTTTCTCGGACGGAGGGCCGGGTTCCAACTCGACTGGCAGCGAAGTAGCGTCGATGTCGTCCCAGCTTCCAGACACGCCGAACAGCATGGTATCGAGCCCCATCGAGGCATAGGCCGCACGGACGGACCGAACACGTCCCTCCCTCCGACTGCACCTGGTTGTAGATTTACACTGTGAAGACAATCATGGGATTTACCACAGCCACCCATAGCCCGTGTCCATCCAGAAGAAACGGACGGATCCTTCACCACGACTGGTGCTGCCCGTTCACATGCCTCGCTACAGTTTTGCCAAAAGAGAAGACAGAGAATATCGCTACTTTGACAAGACGGACTTCTGAATAGGAGAGACATCGAATCCAATAGTTGCGCTACGTTTGAATATAAAACAATGACTGGTGATTCTGTTTTTATTTATTTCATTATTCAATAGCTTGACCAGAGATGCACCTCATCATACGATAGACCATTTGGCGGGGGCAGCATTGCTTTTTAATTTGTATTACATGATTTCCTTCATGGCCCAAGTACTAAAGCATTGCAACAAGGTATACCTCTATTTTGCCACAAGCTTCGTGGGACATCTGTGTGTGAGTTAGTGTCCGTCCAATAATTATTATTTTTCTTTCCCAAAGATGTGTATAATTCTAAGTAAAAAAATGACCGTTAGCTCTGGAAGAAATTTTTTTCGTTTGTTCCCGTGCAACAAAAAATATTTATTATTTATTGTCGACAGATTTGACACCTTTTGTGTAATTTTCTTAACTGAAGTAAAAACTAAAAAGATTGTACCCTGGTCTCTGAATTATCTATCATAATATGATGTGTCCTGTTCTTTCTTGGAGCCTAATTCAACGCCAGAAGTAGAAATATGTCTCCAGGAGGATTTCACCAATAAAGATAGATTTCATTTAACCCGAACGCCCAATAACCTAAATAGATTGTTAGAAACGTATTATAGGATAGTAAGAATAGTATTATTATCTATAGAGTGAGTTTCCCATATTCTGACTTGGAATATTAAGACTGAGGGAGAACAATGGATATATTAAATGGCTGGAAGGATTATGATTAACTGGTTGTCATGTTGACGCAGGTGTTTCTGTTTGCCACATACCAACCTGGTTTAGAACAAAATACATAGATCTGTGGCTTTTTCTTCTTCAAGAGAATACAAACAGCTACACAGATAGGGGCAATATTTAGTTAAGGATTGTGTGTGTGCGCGCGCACGGTGATGAGTTTACGGGACTGAAGAGGCTAAGTGTTCATTGCCAAGGGTGGAAGTAACTAATTACATTTACTCACGTTACTGTAATTGAGTAGCTTTTTTGTGTACTTCTACTTTTTCCCTTTTCCCCCCAGTAATTTTACTAGTATTGTACTTAGCTATATTTTAAATCACATTAATTACAGAGTACACATTTTGTTGTTTGTCTATATGCATCAGAAACTGGACCATTTGTGGAGTCAGCAGAGAAGATAAGAGTCATCTGGCTTTACTAAAATCTAGTTTCTCCTCCTTTTGGAATTGCGTGGGAAAGATCTAACACATCTAACAACATTCTCTTTTCTAAAAAGTAACTCAGTAACTTTTATTCTGAGTACATTTAGAATGAGCTACTTTTTACTTTTGCTTAAATAGATTTTCACACCAGTAATGTCACTTCTACATAAGTAAAATATCAGCAAAGTAACAATACTTCCACTTGAGTAGGCCATTCTAGTACTCTTTCCACTACTGTTCATGGCAAACTGAGTCTTATTCTGAAAATCTGTTGTGTTTAGTCGCTCCAGCCCTGCTTGTTTCACATTGATCAGTTTAGATACTATCCTTTCCCATAATTAAAGCCTGCTAGCCCAAATACATTGTTCATTAATATCTGGATATAACTTCTCATCTGAAAAAAATCACACACAAAAAGGAGAGCGAGTGGCATGGAGTTGACTCCAGTGTCTTATGACGTTGATTCATGCTACAATTTATCATGCCTACCTACCACCCTAAGATCCTAGTCAGGTCAGGGGATCTGCAGGTTTCTGAAAGCCAAAATAGACTTAAAGATATTTGTATTGTTACCTGGAATTGAATTTCAGACCAATGTAAAATACAAAATATAGAGACAAAAAATTGTCACGACCAGCCTCTGACTGAACATAGCTAATGAAAGTTGTGAAACTAAATGGGCAGAATAAGAAAAAGGAAAGCAGGAAATAAAAAGTTAAGGAAAATAATGTATAGTAAAGCAGATATGCTGAAAAAAATATCTTGCACGGTGTGCTACTAACAAAGTTCTGTATTAATATAAACGTAGACACGCAGCACAGTAATCTCATGGTTGCGAAAACAAGACCTCTAATAACTGGATTTAAGACATTTTAATTATATTTGAGAAAGTTGCTATGGTTCTTATACCACTGCTGCTGACATTCAGGATAGACTGCACATTTCGTTCAACAGGATGTCCTATTGTGATTGAGCCTGAGTTGGTGAGTTTCCAAAGGTGTGCTTGGGCCCAGAGAGGTACGTTGTAGGTGATAGTGTAAATATATTTATTAAACTGGGGAACAGGGTAGGGGAGCAAACAAAACGAAGGTTCTTCCCGGACCGGGGTATCACGCTCTCTAGCAGGCAGGGCAGCAGCTGTCTCACTGAGGACACAGAGACACAGAGACACAGAGCAGGACAATGCAATTCAATGTTCAGCTCACGTGCTTCCAGTGTTCTCCTCTGCCCCTGGCCTCAGTACCACTCTCTAGGGGGTCTCTCCTCTGGTGTGTCCTCTTCTCTGGCATTCCCCCCCTACTCTGGTTCCTGCTCTCCTTTATAGCAGCAGCGCCTGATTGGGGATTGCCAGCAGTTGGGTTACCTCCAGGTCTGGTGATATGGCA
>OMOT01069005.1:0-15415 GCA_900312575.1 Acanthochaenus luetkenii | reverse complement strand
TTTTGCTCCCCGGGTGCCTTCTGGTTTATTTATAAATGAAGTTCACTTTATGTGATTAATTGTAGCTCAATTGTTAGAGCAAGGCACTAAGACTGCCAGAGCGAGGTTCAATTTCCACTGTGGAGAAGAATGTAAAATATCACCCACAGCAAAAAAAAGACACAAAGATCTGTGTCTATGAAACTGGTCTTACATGTATCAGTACATTGGATATTTGGTTTAGATTTAGTTTTTACTGACAAACTCACATCATGACAAATTAAATACAAGCAGCAGTGCTTTACACAATAAAAGAGAAGTTAAAGTACATTCAGCTGACTCAGTGTTTTTTAATCATGGTGCCATCATTTTGCGCTTGGGGTGTATTTAATGGGTTACTGTAGTCAAATGGTGGATAAGTCATTGAAAATCGAATCGATAATCGTCTGGAATCGAAAATCGATTCTGAAATCGAATCGTGACATCACTACCGATTCCCACCCCTACATGATAATGATGTAAAATTGTTGATATGAACTTCCTTTGTCTTCTCACGCAAAAATGATGTCTCCACCTAGTGATTATGATACAATATAATATGAATGACAACTTTTCCCCTCGTTTCTGTCTACGCTGCATAGCTCCCCTCCATGACTCCCAGTGGTAAGGACCATGGGCTTATGTTTCCAGACCAGGTGCCCCTGACCCCTATGTCGGCAGGCTTTCCTGCAGTGAAGACCCCTCAGTGTCTCCATATCACTCCTGGCATGATGGGATCTCCCAACAGGTGAACAAAGCTCACTTTTGTATGCTATCTTATCTCACATTTCCAAATATTACATGTCTTCAGGAAGCGCATTATTCTGTTTCTTTACTCTTGTAAGCAAAGGAATCAGCTTATAACCAAAACCCTAACGTTGGCTCCCTGTTATGAGGTGGCTTTTCCATCGGATGTTTGGTTCTTCCTATAGAGGCCACCTTGTTATTGGTGAATGTAGAAAGCACAATAAAGATGATTTTTCTTGACCAAGCAGAATCCGGGTCACGGCACCAAATTGTTAGGCTCTAGGTTCTGTGTCCCCTAAGCCCTGCCCCGGTTCTTTTATTCTACTGTCGGTCACTTAATAATAGTAAACAAGTTCTCTCTTTTAGGGTATAATTATTCAAGGTTTCAGGTTTCACAAGTAATGCTCAGCGCTGGACTCCCCTGGGTCAGTAGCCCCCACGAGAGTGCCTGAGACTTCCGTGTTCAGACATGTTCTCCTCGGGCTGGGCACGCCCCGTACAAGGGATGGACTTAACGCAATTGGCCAGTTTACCAGTGATGCTGCTAGCCATCCAAGCAAGTCATCTTAAGATAATGTGTTTACGTCTCTGTTATCTTGACACTGTTGTTGTCACGGTCTGTACCATAATAAGCATAATCCTTCAGTGCTCTGGGCAGGAGAATGCATTTTGGTCTCCCTCCCAGCTAGGGGGCGGCATGTGATGCTTTTGGAGAGAGCTTGTAAACACAGTCAAACAGTTGATTGCTGTATGGTAATTTGACCTTTCTTTGTTCTTCACTTTAAGGTACAATGATGACAAGTACACCTATCAACTCCAGAAGAGGATGAAAAAAAATCAGTTCAATGTCTACAAACGTGGCCCTGCAAAGGTACAATTTCCCGAGGGTTCATTTCTGAGATTCTTGTAAATGATAATAATGTAACTGCATGCACGGTAAAACTTAAAGCATATAAATGATTAACCAACAAGTTTCCTATTTTGTTATCTACACTTTTTTTTCTTTGCTTTCAGAACTTGACAGCCACGCCATCGTTGAAACGAGCAATGAGAAGATGTGGTAACACGGGTAGGTTTCCTGAAGAAGACACTTCCCATTCATTTAAGGCTATATAGTGGCAGTTTTTAGAAAATGTGCCTTCTAATATGTATGTAGCCCTGTCTACAGGTATTTCTGCAATCTCACTCTCAGGTTTTCATGAATTGAATGACTGAACGGGTTTTGAATTCTGCACTTTGTGCTTGCTTTGTAACATGGGTTATTACATAACACGATCCATTCCTTTTCCTTTTCACTAGAAAATGATACCTTTGTTGTATGGGAGATGTTCCCAGACAATGATGGCGCATTGGCTGAAAGTGGAGAAGAAGAAGACTTTTACTTCTCAGACAACGACTGATTGGAGACAAGACTTCTTGCAACTTCATATGGTTTTATATCGCTTAAATCATTGACGTTAATGAAAATCAATGGAAATGAGGTGAAATCGAAACCTTTATTGTCTAAAAAAAGGGACAGTGATCCCAGTACGTTAGAGAAAATACTGTGTTGAAAATATGTTTGACCCGTTATATTTCACCATGCCTCTTTTTTTTTCTTTCTCATTGCCATTTGGTTAGCATTGCCACCTTCTCCTGTTTAACTATCCAAACTCCTGCCTGTATTTCCTCTTTTTCCATGGTTTCATTACTGAGCTCTGATTTCCTTTACATGGGGAATCTAAATGGAGATTGCTTTGGTAATGTGCCCTTCAAAACTATTAATCCCCCTTTTCATTCTCATTTGCTGCAAAGGGATTTCAAAAGATATGTATCTGGGCTGGTGTGGAATCAAGTGAATCTACTTCAAGTAAAGTGGACATAATGTAATAAACTTATGTCTGTCGGTGAACAGGGGTTGAAAGAGAAAACAAATGATCCTTTCATCATTATCTGAAAACACAAGACATGTTCTGATATTTTCCCATTTCAGTCGCTAATGTCGAATGTGAACAGTAGCCAAAAATGACAATTTCACTCCCTGCTCTTTCATGTATATAGGTGGGACAATACTTTATTTAATGTTTTTATGAATCTCAGGAACTCAAATGTTTGGACTCGTACACGAAGGCCACAATATATAATATTTGCATTAATACCGTGTGGCCTGTTAGAGTATAACAATCTGAAATAACTTTTTAACATGAAATATCAATAATATGGTCTTATTGCTGTTTACCGGTATCTCCCTGTGAATACCCCTTTTGTTATAAGTTTTAGGTTCACAAATCATTCGTAATTATTAGTTTTAATAAAAGTGTTTTTATGAATAGTTTTGGTTCATTTGTCTATTATTTATTTATAGTGATCAATAAAGCATAGCCTACCAACATTGGAAACCAAGGACATGAACCGCTGTAAAATGTGTTTAGTATTGTATATTGAAACTTGTTAAAGGAAAATTCCACCCTCTATAAACTTACTGACACTTAATTTCTGATGCTCAATGCATTCTAGGAGTTAACTTTTGATTTCTTACATTGCCCTAAATGGCTTTTGACCCCCCTGGGTTACAGGCAAGTGATCAGTTAAGTTGATGTTTGAAAGTGGTAATTATTAAGGCTGTTTATAGAAAAATCTGTTAATAATCCCGCTTTAGAATTATGTATTTAATAACCAAATACATCACTAACTAAATCATTGAATTTAGAAATCAAGCTGATTAGCAAAACTACTTTTTTTTTAAAGGGTGTTTTGCAGAAACTGGAAAAAGAAATTGCCATTGATTGGAATGGGGATTATATTGATCAAAATATATTTTAAAACAAAATATATATTTATTTTACACCTGTAGGTAAATGCATTAGGACGCTATTGACATTATGAAACATGAAAATAAAAAGACATCACGGGGTCGCTGATCACGTGACAAACTACCACGTGACTCGTGCCTCTATAACAGCCCGCCCGGTGGCCGCCGGTCGAAACAGCTGCGTCTCTGCACCTGTAACGCGCGAGAACATGGCGAAGACCCTGTGAGTTTGTCGTCGGAACAAATAAGTTGCATGTTGTTTCCCCTCCTACAGATGTTCGGGACGTTGCCGTCAGATGGGCGTTTCAACAGGACTAGTGTCTGTGCCGGGTTATGTAGCGCACCTCGTGTTCTCTGTTGTTCTGCTGTCTGATGACCCAGATATCGGACTGCCGGCTGGTCACATTGGAAGTTCTCAACATATAAATGTCCGCGCGTCTTTCGTTTACACGCGTGGACTTGGCGTACCGCTTATATACGCGGGTCTGTGTGCGGTGCGGTGCGTTTTGATGTGACCTAGTTGGATAACGTCAGGACTTCCGCTTGTTATGGCCGTGCGGTCAAACACGTCCTGCTTTTTAAAGGAGCGACGGGTGTTGTTTGGTTTGAGAGCTACAAGCCGACGGAACGGGAAACCATTACACATTTTAATGATCGTGAATTAGTTGGTTGTAATTCACGTGCTTTAAATCAGTCTATAGGACTATATAGTGATGTGGACTGGAGGTTGTATGCTCTCATAGAAGCCTACTAGGCTACTGTAGGCCAGACAACAGACTGAATATTATTAGTACAACTATTATTTATAATAAAATACATTTATTTGTAGTATTTTTGTTGTATAATAATATATCATTTCACACTGTCAGCCAAAAGTAGCCCAGAACGTGGGCTGTGAAAATGATTTGATGCGATGGTCACCAGAAAAAGGTTTTATTTTTTGTACGAACCCCTAATAATGTTGTATGTCTCGTCTCCTACCAGGCTGACCTTCACCATCCCCCTCTTGTGCAGCGCGTTGGTCTGGAGTGGATACCTCGAAGAGGATCAAGATGTCTTGTGAGCAAACCCTCTTTTAAAAAGCCCTTCACTAATCTCTATGATTTAGTTCATATTTTGTGCCTCTCCTTTTTTGTAAACCTTTCTCAAACCTCTTGGAAGGTCAGGCCTCACTGACTCACCCGTAGACGCCGACACGCTGCATCAAAGGGGAAATCCCAACTCAAATATACTCCGACGAGGAGTGTGTCTGGAAAACGGCACAATACTTAGCATCATCTTCGATAACTAACGATCATGTTCACGCAGAATACACAACTGGAGCGCTCTTGAGGTCAAGTTAGTTTAAATAGCCCTTCGTCACAAAGGCGTGTCTCAAAGGACTTCACAAGGAATGAGCCTACCTAGATCTAACCAATGATTGAGCTGATGTTTCAGTGATTTAAACTATGCAGACGAAGGATGGTCAGATGAAACCTCTTTGAATAAGGATCATAACTAAACTCGTGTTTTCTTTGTTTCCTCAGGGCACCGCAGGACTGGGCTCATGTCGGCCGGCTCGACCCCTCGGAGGAGCTGGAGCTGACCTTTGCCCTGAAGCAGCAGAATGTGGACCTGCTGGAGGAAACGCTCGGACTGGTGTCGGACCCCGACTCGGCACAATACGGTAGGACTCCGTCTAGTCACTGTTGGTTCTCCCAAAGCAAACCTATAACGCTGCATGTCGTTGCTAAGGAATGATAGCCAGGTTTCCTGTGTCGCAATGTGAGCTTTTTTTTTAACCTTTCTGTCAGGACGTGCTGGGGCTCAACTATTTACAGATCTATTTACCCAGCATTTCCATATTTCTATGCATTTCATATTTACATTTTTTCTGCATTTGTTCATTTCTAATTATGTCCGGTTCTGTCCTCCATAACTGCAGCATTATCACAAGGAATATGAACTCGGCTGCTCATTGATTTTGACTGTTTAAAGGTGGTTATAGACTGATGACGCAAATGCTTTCTCTCAACTTTGACCTTTTTTGTCTACACTGCAAAACAGTGCTGCCATTCCTGCACTGTGCCAGATAGTTTAGTAGTGAGAAACGCCTCCTTTGTCCTCACCAGGTAAGTACTTGAGCCTAGAGGAGGTCTCTTCCCTTGTGCGTCCGTCTGAGCTGACCCAGAAGGTGGTGCGTCATTGGCTGCAGAGTCATGGGGTTACAAGCTGCCTGACTGTTGCCACTCGGGACTTCCTGCAGTGCACCATGGCCACAGAGTAAGCCTGCTTTCTTCACCAACGTTATTCTGCTTACTCAACAATCACTTGTCATTGGCTCTTGGCAAAGTTAAGACACAAAGGTTTTGTTTGTGCCGCTGAACTTCCTCAGCGTTCAGCAGAAAGTCGTGGAAAGTGTGAGGCGGTTCCTCTTTCCATGGTTGTTGGATGAACTCAAACTGGCCTTGAGCCGGTTGCCTGCTCATTGAAATTCATGAACGGTGCTGGATCTCAAACGCCTCCTTACCCCTCCTCGCTATAACACGGTTTTACTTGCCGGCAATAGTGTAACAACTGCGCTCTTGGGAGTATATTTATATTAATCAGAGTTCTATCTGTCTTTCATGTGCGCTAATGAGTTTCTTAAACAAATGTACTTGGAATTGCACATGTCTGTTTGCATATGTCTGGTAATTGATTTGTTGGCACTTAGGCTGTGATTGCATTCGTCTGGTTTCCGTTTTAAGGGCGGCGGAGACGCTGCTTCCAGGTAGCAAGTTCCACCGTTACGTCAGAGACGGCCATTCGCTGGTGAGGTCATCGTCGCCGTACTCTGTTGATGATGACGTTCACCAGCACCTTGACTTTGGTGAGCACCATTTCGACGGCTGTCAAATGTACATCCATCATCTGTGATCGCTCTACATATTTAGGTTGGGATCGGTTATGATTGGTTGGTGCTAACACTAGTTGCCCAGGGCTCGATGGGTTATTGATTTGACTCCTCCCACAGTTGGAGGGGTTCACCGCTTCCCTCCCAGGGCACAGGACCTCGGCAAAGCCTCATCCAGTAGGAAGCGTACGCACTCTAAGCCATGGCTGCACCTTGGTGTGACTCCTGCCGTCTTGAGGGCCCGCTACAACCTGACGGCAGCTGATGTGGGATCAGCGCAGAACAACAGCCAGGCTGTAGCTCAGGTATGAAGCTCTGTGTCAATTCATGATGAAATGTGATCAAGTGTTGCTATTAGACTCATACATGTTCTCTCTCTCTCTTTCTTTTAGTTCTTGGAGCAGTACTACCACCCTGCAGACCTGGCTGAGTTCATGAGCATGTTTGGCAGGAGCTTCCAGCATCTGTCAAAGGTGGACCGGGTTGTTGGCACCCAGGGACCAGGCAGAGCCGGTCTGGAGGCCAGTCTGGATGTAGAGTACATCATGAGCACAGGGGCCAACATCTCCACGTGGCTCTTCACTAACCCAGGTTGGTAGGCGAGAGCCGGGGTTTAGGTGTGTGCAGCGGCTTCTCACCTGGTCTCCATTTCTAGATAACTTAAGGCTGCAAAAGGACAAAAGTTATGGCATTGGGGTAAGGTGGAATGGTTTTCTGTAATTAAACATAGCTGCAATTTCTTGTCTTATTTTGACCAACTCCAGACAAACGGACAGACACAAGATGATGTACAATATTTTACATTTAAGTAACTCTCCCCCCTTTTCCTCCAGGTCGCCATGAGTCCCAGGAGCCTTTCCTCCAGTGGATAGTTCTGCTCAGCAACATGTCTGACCTGCCCTGGGTCCACACCACCAGCTACGGGGACGATGAGGACAGTCTGTCTGCTGCCTACATGATGCGCGTCAACACTGAGTTTATGAAGGCTGGCATCAGGGGCATCTCCTTGCTCTTTGCTTCTGGTTAGTAATAAGGGAAAAGTGTACAGAACCCATCAAAATACCTTGTGCTTATAACTAATAAATACAGGGGTTTGGACAAAATGAAACTCTTAATATATGAATATCAAGCAGCTAAACGAAGAGCAGGGCCACCATTTGTCTTGAAGGCTTCAGCCCGTTTCCTCTTGCGATTTAGCTACTGCGAAATGAACTGTACGCAAACCGCTGCAATAGTCTTTAATTCATCTAGTCAGGTCAGTTTAAAACCGGATTCCCATTTACAATGGCACCTGGCAAAAATGACAGTAGTTTGAATACAAGGGTAAGCTGTCATTTGGGATGGCAGATGGGCGTTAGAGCTGGTCGTAAAAAGAGACGGCCTTGGGTCTCCTTGGCAACACACCCACGTTACTGTGGCGTCGCTCTGCTCTCAACGTCAGATTATTATATCGCCTGAAACGCGAGTACACCGTGTTTATATACACCCATAATGGTTTGGTCGCTTAGGACAAACATGTTGAGGTGTTACCTTTTGTGATGTAGCATTTTCCACTAATACTTTAAATGCTGCCAGTGGTCAATGGAGTAAGTTGATAACCTGGTACATCTTATTTCATGTTTAGGTGACAGTGGTGCCGGCTGCAGACATCTAACTAAAGGAAGAAACTCCTTCAGGCCCAGTTTCCCTGCGTCAAGGTAAAGCATCAACTCCACTGTATTATGTAATTGTATTGTATCAAGTATTGAGCTCTGATGCACATGTCCACCTGTGCCCCTCTCCTTCCTCCCAGCCCATATGTGACTACGGTGGGAGGAACCTCGTTCAAAAACCCATTTAAGGTGACCTATGAAGTTACAGACTACATCAGCGGCGGAGGTTTCAGCAACGTCTTCAAGATGCCCGACTACCAGGTATCTGCTTATGCCTGGTTATCAACTCTGTCACCCTCATTTGTCGAGCTTCCCGGAGTGGGAGCGCTGGATTGTAACCCAAACCTCAACGTGCATTCAAAATGACCTGAAGGGTTTGGCGACTTAAGAATAGAATTTGTCCTTTATACGCCCCTGTTCCCCATTCCTACCCCTATGTCAGTCCACTTTAGAGCTGATGTGCCAAGAGAGTAGTATTAAAGGCCGTCTCTTGAATAGAGACTGCATTTTTATTGACAATTCTCTGTCGTTTTTAATGTACTTTGTCCACACTCCAACTTCCTAAACGTAATTAATGCTGTGTATGCGTGTGTTCCCATAGGCCAGTGCGGTGGACAGCTATCTGAAGGCCGCAGCAGCAGGCTTGCCTCCGCAGGCGTACTTCAACACCAGTGGGAGGGCCTATCCAGACATGGCTGCCCTGTCTGATAACTACTGGGTGGTCACCAACAGAGCACCCATCCCCTGGGTCTCGGGGACATCGGTAAAATACATCGTACTTGATTATAGTCAACTGAGAATTGACGGTGTTTAAAGAAGTCGACACCAAAGAACAAATGGACACGGCCATAACAAAGCGCTGTACAAAGAAGTAAATAAAAACCAAGGATAAAAAATCTACGTAAGCAAAACGAGGAACATAAAAGCATTAAACATTAAATTGCGATTAATCAGACATCTTCAGAGTCTTAAGTGATTTAAAAGATGATATTTATTTTGGCCAGTCTATGCTCCTCGGGTAGTGGAAGTGCACTGGAGGTCATGCAGGTAGACTCCATGCAGTGTAATGGAATGATGCAGTGTGCAGTCGCTGCATGACGGGCATCAAAACAAATCCCACAGTTCTCCTTAAAGTAACATGGCACATTTTTCTAACATTCCTTCAACCTTCATGTGCATCCCTCCTACTGCGTAATGTACTTCAGCACATGTTTTATTGACCATAGTTTATTTTTCATTAAGTTGTTGTGGTTTGCATTATAGCTATGGTCCCACAGTTGCACTGTTTGTCCACTAGATGGGAGTAGTACTTGAATAAAGATCCAGGTTATTTTAAGCCAAGTAATGATTATTAAATACTGTAAACTGGAAGATAACCTAAAACGTTCCCCTTTTTTATTACATATACGAAAACGTTTTAAAATGCTAAATGCATTTGTAACATTGCATTTCCTTTTACCAGCGTGCAAACGGCCACAAAGTTTAAAAACAAAAAATATGGCCAAGGAATTTAGTCTATTTTGCCCCATAGTAGTGCAGAGACTGTTCTTTATTTATGCAAGTTTACACACACGCTGACAGTCGGAATTATCTCTTGCTTGCGCTCTTTAAAAAAAAAAAATCCTCCGACGCTTTGGGTCCTTTACCCCTTCGGGCTCATGGGTTCAAGCCCCGGTAATTCCCTTCAGTGAAACGGCCATGATTGGCATCCTACCAGAAGAGAAATAATCGGTGATGTAGCTTGAACAGGACTTTGTGTTAACAACTCTGAATGCTCGCTTTGTTGTGCTTCATCACGCTTCTGGTCTTCTGATCTCCTTCTCGAAGGCGTCGACCCCCGTGGTCGGAGGCGTGCTGTCTCTCATCAACGATCAGCGGCTGCGGAAAGGCCTGCCTGCCCTGGGCTTCTTCAACCCTCGCCTCTACAAGCTCAAGGGACAGGCGCTGTTTGATGTAAGTCAAATCATTATTCTACTGGAGTATTCTGACGGTATCGCATGCCATTCGATACACATGCTGAGTTTGGGCCTTCAGCCGGGAACGTTTGTAAGAGATTTTGTTATAAGGAGGAACGAGGAACTCTAGAACTGTATGTTGCTACATGTTTTATACAGTCTTGGGTCTGTGTCCTAAATGCTGTGCATGCTTATACCCAGGTGACTGAGGGCTGTCACCTGAGCTGTCTGGATGAGCAGGTTCAGGGGAAGGGTTTCTGCGCGGCACCGTCATGGGACCCCGTTACTGGTTGGGGAACACCAGACTACCCTGCTCTGTTGGCTGCTCTGCTGGAGAAGTGAACGCCTCCCGACGGTACAGCAGGAGGGCTAGTTTCTGTCCTGCAGGGAGGTAGTGTACACGCATCCGAGGCCGTGAAATAAGGGAACAAAGATGCCTACGCGCTAGATTTATGCTTCCTCGTTTTATGCAGGTGTATGTCCAGTTGAGGGCGAAACATGGCATTAATCCAGTGTGCAGGAATGTTTTTTTCTTTTTCCTTTCATAACTTCTATCTATTTAAGGATAGGTGTGATTGTATGGTAGTTGCGTCCAATCCACGTATTTGTAGTGGTGGATTCTTTTGCCATATGGCTTTAACCTGTTGAAACCTTCACGTCGGTAGATGCACAGCAATGGGGATAAATGGGATGCGATGCACTAGCCTTGTTCCATAAATGAACACACAAATGATTGATTAAAATATGCATAGCGATCACCTCTTACATGTACACAATCCACACATTTGCATACATATTTTATAACAAATTAGCAAATTTCATATCTGACATTATTCTGTGCAAATCTGTATTAGATGCAATACTTTTCAGATTATAAAGGAAATGTAGCATGTGATTCTACTCAGGTTGGTTTTGTAAATAGAAAGATTGAGATGGCCAAAATATGAAGATGATTCCATAATGCGTATTAAACCAGTCTACAGGGATGAGCCAGGTACGATTATGCAAGGATGAATTTGATGATTTGTGTCAATTCTAAAGATGTTACTCTAGTCTTGTGGACATTGTGCCATGTGGAGAGACATGGTCACCTACAATTTATGGCTTAAGATTAAAAGAAATGTTTGTACTCGCTGTATATTTCAGGTTCTGCTGTAGCTGCAAACAACCAAATCCACTACAATAAGTAGTGCAAAAGTTCAGCAATTCTACCAACCAGCATTGTTGCATTTGTTTTTAACCTTTAAACATGTAAATAGTGTTCCTCAAGACAAATATATTTACTGTATACAAGATTGCCTGTGCTGTTGATTGTGATCATGTAATAAAGCTGAATTTGTACTTGGGAATGTCCATTTGATTCAGGATTAGTGAGACGGCACATTGATTCTGTAGCTTTTAGACTTGTACCAATACAAATGCAGTGATTTCAGCTGCATATAAATCATTGCCCTTGAATTTCCATTGTGGGAGCGATCACCTTATTGTGCCCTCGTTTGCTTTATGCCAGGGTGATGCAGCTGAGTGACTAATCACAACGCAAATGCTTGAGCGATACGCTGTAATAGGAAACGTGTTGCACATGTAGTGAGATTTCATAATATATCCACCATGTGAAAATGACACCTACTCCTAGAAAAGGAACTTGTGCAGAAATAAGGTTACAAAAAAACTAGTTACTAGCAGAATGTAAACTAACATTTGAGGAAGCATTTGTCACATTGAAATGATTAATTTCTTTCTGAACTGAATGAAACCTGTAATCCAACGCAACTTGATGTTCCCTCATCTTAAATGCCTCTGTTCAGGCAGAGAACAATGAGCTGACGCTGTTCATTTCACTATTATTGGTGTTGCTGCATTAAAGTTATCAAACCTACCATTTATATGCAGTCTTTAGAATGGGTAACCACACTTTATTGAGGCCTATAACAGAATTTAGATTTTAACTACTCAAGCATTCAGAAACTGCCAATTATGCATTCTACCAATATTCAGCATCAAGTCTGACTATTGTGCAGCGCTGATAAGTGTACAGGACAAAGTGTAAGGACAAACATGACACCTCTGTATCTGGTAGTGCAGGGGAAAAAAACATTTTAATCATTGACCATTACTGAAATCACATGGCTATTATCTACAGGATTCTGATATATCTTAACATCGCATTATACAAAATGAAAATCTGTAAAGAACACCCCTGAAACCCAATCATATGTGGGGGAAAAGTACAACATATTGTGAAACCTCTTCAAAGAGCTACAGGGAAAAACACATTACATACGTTACCGCAAGCCTTATGCCAAAGAAAGTGTACAATATGCACACTTGGAAAGTACAAAATTGAAAAGGTGGTTTCATCGCTGAGGATCTATGCAAATGTGACTTAAATTGTAAAATTCATTTTGAAACGGCTGCATTAAGGTATAAACTTTTGAGGTGCAGATCCATGAATTAACATCTTCACAAGAAGAAACCGTAAGCTTTTCCTTCCGGGCAACGCCAAGGTAGGGGAGGAAGTCTGGGGGGGAAGGGGTTCTCAAGAGTTCCTTGTTCTCACCGCCGTACGCGTATCAAAAAGTTTTTGAGAAGGTCATTTCTCTTTAAACCTTTTAACTAGACAACGCAAATGTGATCTCACAGCGGAGCACGCCACAGGATATTTGTTGTCTGTGAGGGAGTGGACATGCATGTCGAGTCCGCCAATGTTTGCTCACGTTGTTGGTAGGCTAGTTGATGATAGGCGATTCACTGGTTGTTTTTAGCCTTGGCGTGTGTGAGGATGTGAGACTTCAGGTTGGTTGACTGGGCAAACTTCTTGTTGCAGCCGTCAAAGGGGCACACGTAGGGGCGGTCTCCAGTGTGAATACGCACGTGTGTGCGCAAGTTAAAGTCCAGAGAGAACCGCTTGCCACAGCCCTCGAATGTGCACTGGAGACAAAAACAAAGAGTTAAACCTCCGCTTGGTCTGAACTCGGCTTACAGATCAAATGTGATGCCATGTTTCAAACACAAGCATCTGACATGAAAACTACATTGTTCTAAAATGAGGATGTCTTCCCTTCTCTTTCTATGAACTTCATTGAACCTCCAGCACTGTAGCAACATGAAGCCAGATGAGCAAATGTGTAACACGTGCACAATATACATTTCATTGTATACAAAGACCATTGCTTCTGGTGAATGGTAAATTATACGGCCTCCTCCAGAAGAATGAAAATCAGTGTGGTTGGCGGAGAGCGAAGGCACTCACCTGGAAAGGTTTCTCTCCCGTGTGTACGAGCTGATGCCTCTTCAGCTTTGAGCTCTCCACAAAGGCTTTGCCGCACTCCGCGCAGACGTGCACGCGAGGCCCGTGGGTGTGCAAGTGCTTTCTCATCGCCGAGTTGTCCCTGAACATCTTGGTACATCCCTGAGGAAAAGGTAAACAAGGTGAAACTAACCACACGGGACATAATCACTTCAAAGTGGAGTCCTCTTTAGAATATTATAGCAATTGAATCCTGACGAGCAGAATGCTGAAATGTTTTCTTAATACCAATATACCTGTAACATATTGATTTAACACCCCCTTGACTCATAAACCATCAGATTAGATAGGTTAGTTAATGGCTACCATCAACACCTACACTTCTAGTAGCACGAATACAGGCATAATATAGAGAACATCACACTCACTTTGTGTGGACAGGCTATCGTTCTGGGAGCGTCGTCTTCTTTTATCTTCCTTGGCTTCATTCTGCGATGGAAACACACAGAGTTGTCACATTCTTACAGATGAGAACTGTCTGCACTCGTAGTTTGAGGAAACACCAAGAACCGTTTAGTTACTTTTTCAAAACACATTTGGTCAAACTTGTATGGGAAATGGATCGTCTGATGCCATGTGTTCAATACGGTCCTATGGGTTGGTTTGGTCGGACAGAGAAGGTAATCCAGAGGGTGGCTCGATCTTTATGCACAAGAACATTTGACTTGCATCCATCCACCCTCTCTCACTATCGCCGCGTTAGTAGCGTTTATTTTATTGACCATTTATTAAGCAATTAGGAACTTGTGTTTTGAAAAGTGCACTATGAATAAATGACTGTTATTTCCGCCCACTACACTTGACCAGGCACCGTGAAGCCTGGACGGCAGAGCAACGTCCCAGTTGCCACTCACCGTGCAAACTCTGCCAGCTGTTTGGGATCCGACAGGTCGATGCCCGGGATGCCTCCAGGAGGAAGCTTCTTCCCTGTCATGTACTCGGAGTAATCTGGAGGAGAGTTCTCGCCGATGATCTGCTCCTCGTGGTCTATGTCCTTCTTGTCATCTGAATGAGTGTGACAGACAGAGGGAGCTTTTATGAGGACAGTGCTTGGAAGAGGACAGGGAGCCATTCTTTCCTAATTATAACAATGTCACTTTGACCTGGTGGTTATTGCGCCCGATTGTTATTCACCTCCTTATTAATAAACCAACGAGTCCATTTCTAGAGCCAAGATCAGGTTGACATGTATTGAGAGCAAACTAGAATAGTCGTTTGCAGGTTAACAACACATTGAATTCTACAGGCAGCGGCACCTAGAGAGGTGGAAAAACCTGTCTTCCTCTTTGGTTCGATAATTGCGTAGCTGTAGGCAAAGCAAATTGGACCCTGACCATTTTCACTGTTTACCAGCATACACATATAAAGCATCACTTTTAAGCTACAAAGCAGTTGAGCTTGTTCGCCCACTGAACAAACTAAACGGCAGGGCATTATAACCCCGTTACATAATGTTTGTGAGACCTGTGACAAGTCAGTGCTGTGGGGAATAATGTACAACGTTGTAAATACTACTGGGAAAGTCAGGATTTTCTACGATACCAGATTGACCAAGAGTTGATGGTAAAGGTGGTGTACGCGTTAGTTTTGCAATCTATGTACATCACTAATATTCTACTGTTTTTCACTTTTCTCTGTTGAAAAGGCACCAATTGCAAAGCGTATTTAGCCTAAATGTTACTTGTATTACAACAAAACGTATATAATTGCTATACAACAGCTTTTGACTAAATCAATGAAACCACCAACACCAATGCCTGAAGCGCAACACCGCTGAACAATAGAGAGGATGCATTTGGCTGTTATTATTTTAGAACCCAAGTGTAAAAGTACAGCTTCGGTGGTCGGATGTAGGAGCTTGTGAGGAGCACCTGAAGGCAGCACCGCCCGTTGCTAAACTGCGCCACAGCGGCCTAGCAGGAGCCAGCAGCAGAGCGCAGCGCTCTCGCCCACTCTCGCCGCCATCTTCCTCGGCCAAATAAACGCCATTTTTTCGGGCCGCCATACTTTCTAGACCGGGGAAATATGGCGGCGCCCATCGACACATAAAACATGGCTTCCCATAAA
>OMOT01068994.1:0-16604 GCA_900312575.1 Acanthochaenus luetkenii | reverse complement strand
GTCATCCAACCGAGTCACAATGTTGCCCATGTTCCTTTTAGGAGGAAACACTAATACCTCTTTATATAAACGATTACGCAACACCAGGCCAGTTCACAGGAGAGGACACACACACACACACACACACACACACACACACACACACACACACAAAACGTGCAATACAGAAAAAGAGAGAGAGAAGGCCAATGTGAGAATTATAGATGCACATAAACATTCATTCATATTCACCAGGAATGCTCAGGATAAAATGCAAATATTTTTTGTTGCACCTTTTTGGTGTTTGGTGTATTACATCAGAAGTAAGTTAATTTATTTAAAGGTAAAGGTTCAACGTTTTACCTTTGAGGTTGGTCTTTCTTTATTCCAGTAGGTGGCAATGATGTATAATCATTCGTTCATGTGGGGTCAACTCCAAGAACTGTTTTGAGAGGTGCAGATCAACTATTATTATTAGTAGTAGTAGCAATAGTAGCACAGTGGTCATAATCGCTCAAACTTGTCAATCAATATTGATTGCTTACTCAGCATATAGCCAGGTAGGAATCTTTGATCAAATAAAGGCGACAAAAGATTCACATTATGAGATTCTCATCTTAAAAGTTGTAGATCTTAACGAAAGGATTGGTGCTTGTTGTGACCTTTTAAGTGTTAGCCACGAAAAGAGGCCATCAAATGTCTGGCAGGAGTGAGCTTGTTGTATGCAGGGAAATAACGCGGTGATTGCTGCATTAGATCTATTCACACTGGGATCTACTTGAGCTAAGGTGGGGAACGCACAGGGAAGTAATGCACTTCTTGGCACTGCTGCAAATGTATGTGTCAGCACAGTGAACTAGCAGACTATGGCTGTCTATATTGGACGAGATGATCTGAGCTTTAACCCTTTTGTGGCACAGAGATCTTATTATGACCCTGTTTAAACATACAATCACATGAAGTTCTGCCCAGTGCCTGTGGGTGATGCCGTTTACAGGCATAAACGTGCAGAATGAAGACTTTGCCACCAAATTATCCCTAAATGTTCCTTCTCAGGAATAAATATGGAGAAATCTTGGAGCGTTTCAAGTTGCAGTAACTGTTATATACTGTAAACATTTACCATGCAATGTTACTAAGAGAGTTACGGTAATACAGACACATGTGTAGAGTAGACCGGGATACGGACTGAGAGAGAGTTAACGTGTCGTGCCACGTTACTAAGTGTTTGAATAAAAGCCAATGTTCTGATAAAAGCCTCCGTCATCATCTTACAGTAACCGTCTGCTGATGATGCGGCTAATAATGTGAAATCTATCAATCATGGGATCTTTAGGGCCCATGGTATCTTCCTAACTACCCACATGACTAAGCTAACTGCATTACAAGAGAGAAGAACCCCTCAAGCAAAAAAGTAAAGATATATTCATGAAATAAACACTGGCTGGCTCATTTGTTTGCTAGAAGTGCTAACTTGGCTGACAAAGACATGACTAGCGAAGGTTTATCTAACTCATGTTGGCCATAAATACTTCTGACTTTTCTTTGTGCTCGTTATTCCTCATATTTCTGCTCCCGTTTAGTTTGCCTCTTTAAATGGCGTGACTGGACAGCTTGTCCCTTGAAGAAACAAGCACATCATGCTCCAGTAATGATACGGCAGGACAGCAGGGTCACGACCTATGTGGAAGACAAGGAAATTGTTTTTCTAATTCTTTGTAGAGTATGCAGTTTTCCTTCTTTGTGACGATACTGTGAAACTATTGTGGCTTTTGGGTAAATACTGCATTCGTAAAACTAGAGTATTGAAGTACACGATTAAAAACAAATGGTTCTTAACTTAAATGAAATACTTGTATGAATCCTTGTTAAAACATTAAAGCACATACATCCCTTTTGTTAGAAAGGCATGTCAAAAATATGAATGATTACTGTTCTGTATTGTTCATGAACTGAAAATGTTCACTTTGGTTTGTACCGGATTGTGTAAGCAATAACTTTATCCTAATTCCTTTCTACGATGTCCATAAGTTCATATTAAATAGATATACTGTATATATTTTTAAACACCCGATTAGTAAAAAAAGAGTAGCATTGTGTAAGTTTGGAGCATCTTTAAATTGTCTGTACTCATTTTTGTATCATTTGGCTTCACTTTGTATCAAACCCTCCTTTCCACTGTAATTTGGATTTTTTATTATGTGATTTTAATGTGAAGTGTCTTTGAGTACCGTACTATTAAAAGCACTATACAAATAAAATGTACTATTACTTATAACTGAATTTGTTCCAGCACGAAACTAAATTGCATGTTGGTCCCAATGATCGAGCTTTATAGCACCATTGCTCCTATAGGGGAGGCCAGACACAGCGGACAAACGCTGTACCTGCACGCAACCCCAGCAGCAAGTGGGGAATGGTTGGTTGGCAGACCAATTACTTCAATTCCTTAAGTCAAATATGCTGCTTATGCCTGCCACCAAGCCGGTTTCATCCCATGTTGACACACACTGACCCTGACATACTGGATAGCTCATTCGGCAGGTATGCAGCTTAACCTGTTCAGTTCTCTGGTGAAACCAACAGCTGAAGTAGAACATGAGATCTTCAGCTTTTGGGACATTTGTTCCAACCCCCAGGAATTGTGTAACGCATACAAGCACATTGTGTCCTGGTTTGAACCGTTATCGTTATTCGATGCACATAAAACCATCAAATCCACCCGAGTCAACACGAAAATCTAATCCCCTCTTACTATTGCATAGACACACTACGGCCATAGTTAGGAACGACCCAGGGATGATTAACTTGTGTAAACAGATATACTGTATATCTAGACATATGTGGTAATCACCCTCTGCTCATTCCTCACCATTGCTACATTTTGGGCTTTTCTCATTTCAAAGGAAACAGTGAAACATGTCAGGTAGCCCCTAAAATAGCTTTTCAGCTTCAGCGCCAATGCTAAGAAAAGTAAAAAAAATGAATGAAATGTGTTTAATGCCAGGATGTTACAGCCGAGACCAGAAATAAACACGACACCACAGACAGAATGTCAATTTGTTTTGCACTTTGTTCATATATTAAGATTTTCAGCAGGTTTTTGGGGACATTGATACAGTGCAAATGCACAATAACACGACAGACACCATTAATGATACAAATAATGTTTAAAGTAAATACAGCAAATTTTGACAATTGCATGTTTCTGTTCTATTCTTCTTCTTTAGCTTAACATAAATTAGTTTGACTTCCATTTAAGCTTTCAGTGTCCAAACAGACTGGTCCTCTTGTTGTTAGGGACCTTTTAATACAAAGAAGTGGGAATCGATGGCAACTCGTCTGGTCGGCGACTTTTGCAAAGTCACGACAGGTGATGCAGGACACTCGGCATTCATTTTCCATCATGCCCACACATGCAGGGCGGTCATCTGAATCATGTTCCTCCAATCAGCATCGTTCAAACATTTGGATGAACTACGCGGCCATTTTGGATGACTTTCGTCCATACTGCAAACCACTGCCGATGTTAAACATGTCCACTTTGTCTTGATATGCATATTATATAAAGAATGAGATAACCTAAGACCTGAGAAAATATCGCATTTTGCAATGTAAGATCCCCATCAGTTCACATCAACCACCAACACTCAGTAGCTTCACACACTCACCAGTGGCTAAAACATTTTCTTTGATAGATCAAAACAAAACAACGCACAACACTGAAGACGGAGACAAAAACTCACACGGCTCAAGCCAACGCTGACTTGATCCATCTTCATATGTACCACTTTTCTTTTTTAAATCAAGTAAACATACGCTCTTGGCAGATGTAATTCCTTTATCCGGTAATTCAACTGTCCTTGTATTGTTATCTTTACCATTTAAAAAAAATGTAATTATGGTGACTCCAAAAAAAGGGGCATTGAAACATCAGGTGGACATGGTCACCGACGGCTTCTCATCATGGTGGCGCTGCTTCCTCACTGGAGAGGTTACCTCCATCAAGGCATTTTGGATCTACACATTAGTAGTAATGCTCAAGCACAAGCATCAGCCATCTTCCTGCCCCACTACACACAAACAAACAGTCCCCTGGCCCCCCCACGCCACCCCTCCATCAACCACCAATCCATCTCTCCTTCTACCCACCCCATTCCCTCAAGTCACTGGTCCCTGCGCTCCGTTTCCCACTCCCTTTCATCTTCATCTCCCTCCTTCCCTGCCAATGGCGTTTTCTTACTGGCTCTTCTTGGCGACAGCCGCGGCTGATGATCTGGTTTTGCCGATGTAGGCCTCGAAGAAGAACTGGACAAAGAGCACAAAGTAGCTGAGGTACATGAGGGAGGACCAGACAATGTTCTGCACGTGGGATGGACACTCCTGGCCCTGCTGCATCCAGGAATACACCAGGTAGTTGACCACGCAGCCCACTAGCATCTGCGTGATCTGGGTCAGTGTGATGAACATGGCGAACTTGCGCGAAACCTTGAAGCCGGCCGCCCGCAGGGCGTAGTAGGAGTACATGACGCCGTGGACCACGTAGTTCATGGTCATGAACCATCCGCCGCCGGCCACCATGTCTTTATAGGAGTACCAGGAGTAGAGCAGCACGGTGATGTGGTGGTACCAGTGGAGGAAGATGAGCTTCTGTTTCCGCAGGACGATGAAGAGCGTGTCACCTGCAGGTATGAGAGGGAGGTATCATTAATATTAAAAATTGAAGCCATCGTTGCTCTCAAATATGCAGAGAATATTGGCTAAAGGGACGATATAATATCAGAAAGCTCTTGCCACAATGCGGTGCTGAAATGCTTGGAGCAATTTCACTTCCTGCTCAATAAATAAATGAATAAATAAAACTGAAGCCACATTTTCATGTAAACAAGAACAAAGTATGGTCATTTCCAAATCACTATCCATTTTAGAATAATCAAGGTGGAATAAAACTTTTTTTTTGTCTTTGTTGCTAAGCACTCATTGTTGTGGTGTTTTTGCACTGCACTTCCCAGAGATCACTTGTCAATCAAACATACATTATTATACATAAATCATCACCATTCTGCTAGTAGTGACTGAGTGTAAATGTCCCCACCACGATTGTCATTCATGAATACAGAGTTGCCATCACAGGCCTTGAGGTGGGCCGCACAAGAACATTTTAAATATATATATATGCATAAAAGCTGAGCACTTCATACACCAAACCTAATCCAACTCGTTCAATAGAATTGCAAGAACAAGTGCAAACAAAATAAAAATATTTCAATATAGATCATCCAGTTTGTAAAAGGGTTCACTTAATTCACCAGCTATCCTTTAAAAAGTAACAAGTAGTAATTTATTTATTTCAATGTTATGCCATCAATTATCATTTTGTATGAGTAATGTTTTGAAATGATTTATAGTTCATTTTGGAACCAATATTACTGGTTAAACCAGAAAACTACAAAAGAATCTAGGGAACAGGTACAGCCTGTTTGAAACAGTGGAATATCACCAGTCTCTCCAATAACTCTTCTGTGTGTGTGGAGGACTACACCAGTCTGCCTGAGCATGCTATTTGCGATGTTATGACTAGTGAAGCATGTGCATTTATTTATATATATATATATAAAAATGCACATGCTTCATATACGTGTGATTCTGAGCCATGCAGGGACAAAGTGGCTGTGCAGTCTCTGGTTTCCAACATTTTACTCGTGGTCCAGCCGGTTTGGACTACAACCAACAGAGGGAACGAAGGCTATGGGCTTCTGGCCCCTACAATTCCCCCTGCGAGGGACTACCGCTCTGGGTTCATGAGTTCACAGGGTGTCAAGCCCCAGGGAGTGCAGGGACAGGAAAACACAAAGGCAGAAAATGTATTTGCAGAAACAAAACCCCCAGACATTAGGGTAAGGGGTAATCCTACATCAACCCATTTGGCTCTATGGCGAGTAAGAAAATGTGCAAAATATAAAATGCAGAGGCCTGTGAAAACAAGGGATATTAACCTGGGAGTGATTAGTATCGTGATGAATTTAATCCAGCTTAAAAACATTCAGAGATGGTCACATCAGTTTGTAGAAATGCTAAAAATGAGTATGTAAATACCTGTACATGGGGGAGTCAGCATAGAACGGAAATGAAAAGTTACTGATCCCCCAAGGGAAGAGTCATTTTCACACAGGCGGTCAGCTTACTTCGGTGGAGACTTGTTATTGATATTTCATTTAGCAGGCCCTTAACTCTTGTATTTCCAGGCACGCAAGTCTATCAATCTAGTACGAGCTAAATGGATTGCAACATTAGCTGACTATTATACTTCCATCTGATTATTAAGGCTACGTCTTTGTGTCGTAACAGATGCAACGCGACTCGAAAGAGCACAGATGTGCTGCATCACAGGCGCAATGAATTACGGTCATTGTAGCTCACCAACACGCTTTTGGCGCTTGGCAGCATTAATTCTTGATCAGTTTGAAGAAGAAAAAAAACGACATCGGCGAGAACCACCAACGGCACCCAAAATGAAACAAAAATAAACATTTACTGAATTTGTATGGGAAACACTGCACAGTATAGATGACAAGATGAGACATATGGAAGTCCAAGCCATAAAAAAAAAGGTCTCGACTTACCCAGTTCTGGTGCTTTACTGAGTACAAAGGCGTATGCCCAGAACTTGCTGACAGGTCCATTGTAGAAGCTCTGGTCACAAACTGACTGTTTAAGCCCTTTCGTCATCAGGATGTACATCATGTAACTCCCAGTGCGGATGGCACCAAATATACTACATGGATAGAGAGACAACACAAGTTGTGAATGTATACATGTAGTGTGATACGCATCGTCTACAGTCCCTATGCGCCGTGTGTGAGGTCTGTACCATGTGTGTCAGTATTAACTCCAACTCTAATACCATGCTAAGACACGCAGCTCAAATCAGATATATTTTCTGAAGTCTGAACAGCGGGAAAAACCCCCAAATGGAATACGATCTTGTCAGATCAGAATTAAACGACATTCACAGGTGAAATGAAATGTGACGAAATGTTTCTGTCACTTTCCAGGGGTATTTGATGTCACATGTTGCAACAGGACGAGCAGAGAACAACAAACGTGGAGGAGAGGCAGCAAGGGAATAGGGGCGCCTTGACAAATAAAGGTTTCATGCCATTTACTGCATTTGGCAAAATAAAGAAAAACGTAACTGAAACAAGTCACAATGCAACATGCTATGAGTGTGATGATATGTAATTGCAGCGCTAAAAAGGTCGTTATTAAATAACAAGGCTCAGGGCCTCAATTTGGAGGCAATGTTAATGTCAACGCTTTCGCACCTGAATACAGCAAGGGTGAACGACCATAGCACCAGCGGTTTCCTCAGCTCAAACTTCTCCCTCGGTTTCATCACATGGCGCCCCCCCAGGATACAGGCAGCATAGAGCGCAGAGAAGAGAAAGGACTTCTTCCTGGAAACACAAAAAGGGGAGGTGATTAACAATGGTCTTCTACAATTGGCTGCTGAGCAGTTGAGAGTTCAAAGGAAAAATCCACCCTTAAACACTTAAGACAGGTATTGGCCATATACGTTGCATTCCTGGTCCCATTTTGTTGTTTGGTGGTGTATTTTTCTTATTCCCGTGGATAATATTTAAATATTTCCAATGCAGCTACAATGGAAAACATTTCTACCATCCAATCTAATCATGTTTATTTATATAAACCTTTTATACAAGCATGTCTCAAAGGGCTTTACATAGCATCATATATACATACATCATCTTATACAGTACATACATCATATACCATATTGTACACAAACGCATATCTATGGGCAATTCCGGGTCTTCAGTTCACCTTTTCTCAACTGGGGAAAACTGTCGCTACTGCTCTCTCCACCTACACATATAACCCACAGCTAAACGGAACAAATTCATGCCCGTTCTCTCGGGTTGTCGAAAGGCATTCTGGGAATACAGGAAATCACTGAAGTAGACCAGGCAGGTTGAGGGAAAGTGAGCACACCAAAAAAGTTAATTACTTTTTAACAAATCACTTAATCACAAAATATATATTGCTGATATGCAACAGTGTTAGATTATCACAGCGTGAATTTTATTTGCTCAAGAGCACTTTGACAGTAGTTGTGGATGGAGGGATGAGTTATTACTTGCACACTTCCCCCAATCCTTTTCTCCAGCCAATTCTGGGATTTGAACAGACGGATGTACGGCCAAAAGTCCACTTCTCTAACAGTCATACTGTAACAACACAAAAAACAGACTTACAGTTGCATGAAGTAATGTCTTAATGGTTTGAGTCCAGCTCCAACTGCCACTAAATGCTTTTCTCCGTCTACAGTAACTGCTTCCGTTCAGTTCCAACTTCCACTATGCTCTGATGTCTGTTTGCCTTAATTAACTTGTCAGAGATCATTGCTACGCCACAAGAAGAAGAGAACACATGCTAACACACCACCTGGCCAAAACCAAATCTAAAATAAAAATATTTCCCATCGCTCAGCACAATTATAAAGCGCAAGTGGTCTGACTCGACAGGCTGGATGCAAAGTAGGACGAACAGAATATCGGGCTATGCTGCCTAAAACTAGAACAGATTTTCCCCCAAAACAAGCCGTTTGGTATTACGCAGACAGAACAGAGTTATTAATTGGGGCAGCACTCGCCAAAAAAGTTACGAGAAACAAGCTCATGATCGCATGGTTGCAGGGTGCCAATGAGCAAGGCACTAGCCCCCCAGTGGAGCAGCTCAGTGGACAGTGGTAGAAGATTATGGTTGTACTGGGAAGTTCCAAGGTGTGGATGTGTGCAACTGTATGAATGTGAAGCTGAAAAAGACCATGTATGCTCAGCAAAACTCTTCCCTGATAAATGAAGTGACAAATACTTTTTAAAATCAGGCTTGCTGGATGAGGATGACACACAGCGACCAGGAGTGAGGCATTCTGGGAGTTGTGGGACTGGAGAAAATGGGTTGCATAAATTAGCCCAAGGAGTCATGTTTCGGTTCAGTGATGATATTTGTGTGCTGCTGTTTCGAGGTTACACAAAGAGAACAACATGATGCTGTTTGTTTGGGGTCAAAGGCAAAGCCGAAATACATAACTTGGTGGATGACGTTAGGATGAATGTGGCCTGTCAAACTGTCCTCGATCGATCAAGACGCTGAACCCTTACCTGGTCTTTCATTGCAATTAACTCTGGCATCCGCTCAATGCCTAAATTGTCAGTGTAATATATACAAGTAATACTAATATATTGGTCATGTTGTCTTCCCATGTGATGCTTTACAAACCCAAACTTCTCACAGAAGCGTGACATACTGCATGCAACCTGTAAATATCAACCTGTAAATATCAATCATCTTCTGTTTTGCTCCCTCAGCGCAGCACAGCGACAACAAAACTTTTAGTTTTGCTTTTAAAGTGTGTAGCTAGGCAAGAAAAGAAAAAAGTAAGCTGCCATATGAGAGTAAAATACGGGAAGTCACGGCAGGATATGATCTCTTGCAATTTATGCAAGAGGCTGATTCCGTGTCTTCAGCCATTTAGAGACTTGCGAATATTTGCACAAGTCGCTTCTTAACCCGCAAAGTATTGTGCCTAGCCCAAGTCGGGACAGGTTTTGGTATATTACCAAGGAACCTTTATTCTGAAGGGCTTCGTGACCTGTGCCTGTGTCATCACTAAGGCCAAGGATAGTTTGTGAAAGTTTGAGCCACCACAGAGCAGACGTTTGGAATCCGCACACCAACACAATGCAGGTCTGTTATTCAGTATCACTATGTGTGGGGCTATGTGTTCCGCCGTGACTCTTTATTCCACTCACCATTCGGCAACCCTGTATAACGGCCGTGGAAAGTTAAATCAGTTCTAAATTGGCCCATGACCTACTTTTCTGCAAAGTTTCATGCAAATGCATTCATAACTTTTTGAGATATCCTGCTAACAGACAGGCGGACAGACAAGCACACAAAAACATACCTCCCACCAACTCGTCGTTTGTGTCCTGTCGAAGTGTCCTTGAGCACTGAACATCTGAACCACAAACTAAATGCCTAAAACATTGTAAAACACTGGATTTGCATTTCTTCAATTAAAATAACCCAATCTTACCATATTTTCTGACTTGGGCTACTAGAAGAAAGCCAGACATAAAATGTGGGATTTTCATGTGGATTAAAATACCACCTCAGTGCATTTCTGTTATTGTACAGCATGCCATGTCATGACCGCATGACAAGATGTCTTAATGAGGAAATGGTTCATGAGAATGGGAAGTAGACCAGCAAATGAATCATTAAAACAACACAATAACAGTATCTACTGTTATTAACAATGGACATCTTTGTGTGTCAGTATTCCAAGGATGAAGGACGCTATCTCTCTGTGGTTGCAGCAAGCCTGCCAACTGATGTAGGCCACCTCTGCTGAACAGAGGACAAAGCAGTCTAGTCAAAGTCAAAAGGAACTGCTTTCACAGAATCACAACAGGGTTGGGACTGCAGAATGACATCACCGTTTCACAGTGCAACACACGGGAGCGGAGAACAGAGCAAAACACACAGAAGACAGTGGCCTACATAGCCAGGCCAGGAGGATTTCAGAGGAGCAGCAGCCTCAGCATTCCTCCTCCTCGTCTTCCAAGCCAAAAAGGTCAGAGGTCACCGTGATAAATGGTCTGACAGGTGACACTGCAGTGTACAGTAAGTCTCCGACATCCGATTAGCCCCTACAATACGCATCATTAACGTGGGATTTTCATTTTTGCGTTTTCTATGTTGTATCATTTATATGTGCAAGTAAACTAAGCCAAACATTTAGATGTGCATGGCTCACTGCAGCGTGTTTAGAAGACGGATTACATTGGTGTCAGGAAAAATAATAAAGAGAACCACGGTCATGGTCAAAGCTGACAAGTTGGTTGAGGTGGTGGAGGGTTGAGGTGGTGGTGGGGATCCAAAGTGTCAGCTGCAGACAAGCTATGACCCCAGGAACAGGAATCTATTTGAGACATCAGTGTGAATTCACATCCTCCCTCCATGCTCTGCGGTGCCTCCGCTGTGGCCAGGCAACTGGTCTGAGCTTAAGCTATGCGGTATCAGATTCGTGCTACAAACGTTATATGACAAAACAATGTCAAATTAGATATCCAGCATTTGATAGCAAAATGATAGCCAACATCGACGTAAAACATTTTTTTTATATATTCATTAGTCACTTTAAAGACCAAATTCAGACACCGTTGTGGATGGAATCTATATTATTGAACTGCTGTAACAAGTAACATTTGTTTCTTCTACAATTGGATATACGGAATTCTGGAGATAAGTCTCGAAGCGAAAACAAGAAATCGGGTAGAAAAGAAAAAAATTACTACGGGACAATCTATTGGGGCAGTAGAGGGGGTGTGGCAGGAGGATAGTCTTTTCTAGTGAAAATGGGCAGAGGCAGCACAAACGAAAAACTACACAGTCAGAGCTCTTTCGGGGAGAAGCAGCACAGCCAAGTCAAAGCATCAGCAGAGATTTCTCCATCGCTTCAAGTCTTGAAACAAGCTGCTTTCTTCAAGCTGAAATTTCATGCCTCTCCAAATTTGTGTTATCAAATACAATGAGGATGGCAGCTAGCAGGGTGGGTAGAAGTCAAAGTGTTGCTTATTCGACCCCCAGGACCAAGTGCCACTGAGCAAGAGCACCTAACCCACAGGTATACATGTTCTAGCCTGGTCCAGAGGCTGGTACTGGAAACTAGAAAACATCAGCTCAAAGTAGTACTGTGATTCTTAACAACAGACATGCGGTTGCACCCTGTCCATGTCCAGTACATAATAGAATAAGGACGCTGACCCTGCAGCCCCTCCCCCACTGGCAGTGTTGAATAAAGCTGCTGGATAACCTGCTGTGGAACTTAGATCTGCATTAGCTGGTCCAGGAGATTTCACCCGTTACGTAACACCAACTTTGCAGTCCGAGGATGAGTCTGTGCGAGTGTGTGTGTCCAACACTCTCACCCAAGTGCGTGCTTACAAATGTGATGTTGGGTGGTAATTATTTCAGCCTATTAAGTGCTTAAGAGCATCTTGAGTCATGCTTATTTTAAGAAGCAAGGCACTACACAGTGAAAGCACAGTGTGTACAGAATACCACTGTTTTATCAAAGCGAAGGAATCTTGATCATGCCTTGGTATAGAAGATTTTTGCTCTACAGCTTATTAAAAAAAAGGCACTAATCTCAAGATTATGACTGCTGTTCAATTGATTTTACAACAGATGCCATTGAAATTCATGATTACACAAAATACCATTGATAACATTTGGAGGTATGACGCATTTTGGCAGTGTCCCGTTACTTACAATATGACACTGATTGGCGCTATAATTAAAAGGTCAAAATGTCACTTTGAAAGCCCATACCTGCAACACCACCGGTCCGATTTTGATTACATCCAAGTTTGATTAAACTTGGAGTGATGATGCATCTTGTTGCCGATTGGCCCATGGGGTGCTTGCATAAATTGTGGGGGACAACATGTTAACTTGATTATTCTTACCGACATGCACAGAGACAGAGTACATGCACACAAAATAGGCTGAAGACTGAACTGCTCTTTCCTTTGTCTGCATCAGTGTTCAGAGTGAAACCACAGAGAGGTGACACTCCAGGCAGAACAGCCCAGAGACGCAGAGCAGCCCACCACACATAAAGCCCGGGGTGGAATCTGGGTTAACATGGTCAGGACCAATCAGCATCACAACATCCTGCTCTAGTCAGAACGGCAGCAGCACGCAGAAGCATCTCTCCCTGGAGTCAACTCAACTCATAAGGAATTACCTCACCCGACCTCACCTCGGCGCGAGATTCCACCCTGTCAAACGAACACTATGGGGAGTGCCAACTCTACACAAAGCAAGGGTTTTATTTTCCCCAAATATTTTGGTGCAGCGACTAAAGCAACTTCCCTGTAGTTGTACATGTTCGCATCATGGTGCTGCCATTGGACGATGCGACCACAGCAATGTAGTCAACAAGGCAGGTATGAACATTTGAGAACAATAGGCGCGTTTGTTTCAAAGCGCAAGTATGTATGGGGCAATGTACTGCTCTTCGTCACTGTGCAGGAGCCCATGATGTTTATGGAATCATAAGGACGTGGCAGAAGATAAAAAGAAACAAAATTCGGTAAACACAAAATCATTCATGGTGTCCTTTGCATGTAGTACATACTGTCTTTGTGCCTTTTAAACTCTGACACAAAGACTTTTTCTGATGAAGTCATCAAATGTCTTCAACAAGTCACTGGCTGATGTTTAATTTGAGTTTTAAGAGTTTAAGGATGTTTTGAACGTCCAAAACACAAAAGTGAGATGTTTGAATTCCTGGCACAGAGTTAAAAATATCACTTCTGCTACCAAATTAAATAGCACAACAGATATCTTTGGGAAATTTACGATGCATTAGGTCTTTTGGTCTATTTGAGTAGTGTATGCGAGTCGAGATTTGCTCCAACCTCACAAGAAAAGAAAAACGAGACTGAAGGGCACCAAGGCCTGTTATTCTGACACAGAGACCCCTGGCATCGGTATCACCACCAGAGTAAGCTTAATCTAATAAACCTTTTGTCTCTGGGTAGTGGGTACTTCAAGAACTGAAAAGCATGAAGGAGACTCATTAAAAAAAAAAGGTTTTACCAGGAATAAACAATAATCCCCAGTGCGAGGCCTTACGCTGAATCTTTACACAGAAGAAACCACCCAGGACGAACCACTGGTACCATCTAACCCCATTTCAGGGCCCAAAAAAAAAAGCTGACACATCTCGGACATTGTCCAAATAGTAGCGCACTATTAGGGCAGACTGGGGACATAGCGACTAGGCAGACCATCCTTCAACTGGAACGTCCAGATTCAAGCATCAGCCCCACTTTAGTGTCCTTGAGCAATCCCTACCAGCTCCAGGAGCATTGCTTTGTAGCCGACTGCTTTGTAGTGAAAATAATTTATCCTTCGGGCATCAATAACGAATCACATTATATCTAAGATTAAAATAACAAAACACATTCAACAGAGGTATTAGAAGGGCATGTTAAAAACTATTCGTTAAAGAAATTAGGCAACATGTGGCTAATTCCACTCTTTAAAGCTTTACACAAAAAAATGTTCCTTTGTATATGGATACACCAACTCGATTCGAGTTTCCTCTAGTGTAACTAAAGAGACGTTTCAGAGCTCTGGTGTCTTCTTCCTCCTACCGGAGCAGACCCTCCCTTTGCCGCACCCCTAACTTGCTTTTAGTTTCCCTTCCCCATGGTCCTCTGTGCCCATGTGGTCGCAACAGGAAGTTAGCACAAAGCTCTAGCTCGCAAGACCACGCGCTTCACTCGCACATTTCCCTGTAGCTCTGGATTATTATGATTGGTTGGACAAAATACGAACATCTTCCTAGATAACCCCAACCACACCCGACCCAGTCCTCCTGTGCACTGACACAGCACTAAAACGAAGTGAAACGAAGTGTGGAGAGAAGATTAGGCCTCGACAAAAAGTTGCATTTCAACGGTGTCAGGATATGACTCACACTCAAAACATGAAACTTAAACCTGCAATGCATTGTGCTGCAGACAGAACATTTCATGATTCAAAGACGAGGATAAGGAGTGCTTCTGTTGGGTTTTGGTGTGTGGAGGCCAGTTTCCAAAACCAATTACTTTTTTGGGGCTCATCTTCCAAGGGCTGGTAAACAAAATAAATTTTACCAGCCAAAATAATTAATAACCATTTTCCATAAAAGTCTGTCAAAAGTACAGAGGCATTTGTTGGAGGTGCTCTTTGGTTTGGGGATATTGCTTGAATTAAAATGCGTTTCCAAGACACTCTTCAAGCAAAAACCTTTATGAAAAACAAGATCTTGTTCATGCAGTTTTGTGTGCTACTCCCTGATGAAAGCCACAGCAAAGCGGAAACACATTGGAGTCGGTTTTATACCGCGGGGGGACGGGACATGGATGCCCAAAGGAAGTTCGACATATTGTAGCTCATTGCTGAATACCAAAAATTGATGCAGCAGCAATTTATGCTTCTTTTGGAAGCTAATGTTACCTAGCAAACATTGGCTAGCTAATTAAAATCATTAAAATAGCTGTTAAATTCCACATATAGAATTATAAAATGTGCGTGTTAAAATGTTAACACTTTTACAATAATTTCATTCTTACCATTAACGATAAAGGCCGCCATGTTTGATTGTTAGTTGGACAACTGTTAGATTCATTTTTAACAAGTCGGAGCTCATTTTTTCAGAGTTCTCAGCATTAATGTTCTGTTGAACTAGCCATGAAATCAAACCAAAAATCTCCAGGTCATAACAACATGTCATACTAAGTCAGCTGCTCCGTCTCCATTATTACTGTAAACAACCTGTCCAATCCCATTTTCTGGGGTTGTTGCTTCTACCTGCCATGTGTACTGGTGCTGTCTGACAAGCCTCCCACTGCAGGAGCAGCAGAGTGCAGTCAGCGCAGATCAGCTGCAACGTGATTGGCTCACGCTCTTGTCAGCAGACATCACAAGATGAACGTTATTGGTCGGTTGTCAGTACCAATATATGGACAGCTCCTGCACACTGCTTCCATGCCTTCTCAACTACAACATTTCAGACACACACATTTCAATTAATAATTAAGAATCAAACTGTTCAGACTGGCTCCAAATGTCATTTTCAGTCCAATGCTATGCTAAAAATATTATACAGTGAATGCTTAACGAAGCCTATACTTGCTTTAGGTATGAGACATGTTTTGTTTAAGGCCATTTATTGCTAAACCTAGCATGGATCTTGATAAAAATTAGCCTTATGGTTAGACCTGCTTATGGCCCTGTATGAAATGCATCAATGCACACAGACCAGGGCACGATATTTAATCAACCCCAGTAGCAACACTGATAATAAATCAGTCTGGGCGAGTCTAGTGGTTTGTCCAAGGCTGCCCATCACAGATCTTATTTTGTTTTACATTATTATTTTGTTTTAAGCTACAAGTCTGCTGCCATTGTAGGAAGGCTTATTTATAACACACAAGGCAATTTACCCATCTGAAGGTTGTTTAGTAGATCATCCGCATTATTCTATGATCAGTCCGTGTGGTCACCATTTTCCCAATGAAAAACTAAAATCACCATCATATTTTGCTGTGATATTTGTACAGTATTCGTCTTAAAATGATCATAAGACCAACAGTATATTTTTCACACCAGGCATGTGATGACTGATGGGGATGATGTTGGTTTAATGAACCACGAGACGAGCTGGAGCCCCGGATCCCCTTTTTAACAAAACACACCTGGAACAGTGACGCCGGGGAAATAAATCACGGCCGCACCGCAGAGTGATGCCGTGTTCCGGTCGGCATCGCACAGGCGACCGTGTGGCTCGTGGCCTGTGCGGGTGAACTCGGGGAACATTCTTCTTCTGTAGCGCACAACCAGGAAATCAGAACCGGACACGACGCGGGGTTTAACCCGAGCGAGGGTCGCCACCCGCCGAACAAACCCGCCGCCGCAGCGAGCGAAACACGGAGCGAGCAGCCCTCACCAGTTCTCCTGCATCCACCGGATGGCCT
>OMOT01068993.1:0-11833 GCA_900312575.1 Acanthochaenus luetkenii | reverse complement strand
AGTGCCAATGCGAACAGACGCACTTCAGTTATCAAACCAATTAGCTTCTCGGTAGCTTTGAAGCTCGGTTAGCCAGCTAGCTATGTGATGTGCAAGTCAAAAGAGGGGACAGACTCTTGCTTCGTTTGGAATAATGAACATGTCAGGTCCTACAGTTGTTTCAGGCAAGTTTACCGACATCATAATTCAACAGGAAGACCCGTCAAGACGAAGGCTTCCAAAAGAGAAGAGAAACAGGAGAAACCAGAACCGGGGTACGAGCACAGCTTCGGTCAAACCAGGTAGCGGCTGAGCCTGGGTGGTCTGTGTGCGCCTGGGGGCCAACAGCCGGTTATTCAGCCTGTTATTCCGCCTGTTATTCCGCCTGTCCGCCCGGTGTGTGTTCTCTGGAAGGGAGGAGCCGTCCACACACACACACACGTTACCTTGCGTTTTCTGGTCTCGGCTGAGCCGCTCCACACGAAACACTGGTAGATGACCCGCAGGTTCTGCTTCCAGTTCTCCACTTTGAAGCCGCTGACATGGGGGCAGCCTGCGGGACTCATGGTGAGACACACACCCAGCACAGACGGGCTGGCTAGCTTGCCAGGTTCGTTATCCACCGATTGCTCCGATCTGGCTAACTCGACATGTCCCGGTTTCGGTACCGGAGACACTCTCGGAGGAAAACATCAAGGCATTTCTTCCGGTAATCCCGTATCAAAAACCCCGGTATGACTCGAGCAGGTAAACCCGCGGTCGGTCCGTGTCCGCAGTTCCGCCCTGTTCGATCAATTACATGTTAGCATGTAATGCTACATGTTGTTTAGCATTGGAATTTCAACCGTACCGTACGGTGAGCTGCGTCAGGACCCGCCCCATTCACAACGGCGGACCAATGGGGAACGAGTGTTACACTTCATTGGCGTGCGCCAAGCTTTCGTTGGCGGTTAAGTCCCGCCTCTACGCGGCGATTGATTGGTGGGATTTCGCTGCGAGCCACATCCGCGTGTAGCAGGGTGTTCATTGGCTGAAGTGTAAATTAGCTTCGTCGTACATGAGAATTCCGTGTGGAAGGAAATTCAAATCCACCGTACGGTGAGTGTCGCGCCACAGGCACGAGGTCGTCTTCACAAAAGGCATAAAACCAGAACAATATTCTTAAACTATTTATTATAACAGATCCACAACCGCAAAGCTCCCAAATAACAAGACAGTTTGGTTTCATCCGTTTACTTCACTTCTTCTAATAACAACCTGTCAAAACAATGTACTGTACAGTGCGCTAGCGACCTCTAGTGGATCCGGCCTAAAAACCATAAAAAGTGCACCAGATTGTGAGCGACTCCTCCATTCTGCCAGGTTTGGTCAAGGGCATGTCTGTGTACAGATCTGCTATTTATATCTACAGTACATTCTAACCAAAAGGAGCGAGAAGGAAACGATCTTTGCAATCTTTACAACTGTAGAATATATCAGCCATAGATGTATTACCTCATATGCAATGCCCTCTAGTAACGGCCATCATGCAGCAGAACCAAAACAAACAGTGATTATTCACACATTTTTTTGAACAAATAAGTCCAGTTTTTATTATTGTGGTTTCTGTTAATGTAGCAGTGGCGCTCCCAGCTGAACATTGATAAATAAAACACTGACAAAATTGTAATTTCTTTCCTGTAAAGATCTTTTGTTATCCTCAAGAGAAGAAAGAATAACCAAATTCATAATTCCACACATTTAGATTTTCCTTGACCAATGTCCATACGCAATAGAATGTTTGTTTTCCTCTTTAAAAAAAACCCAACTCATCCTGGGAGGAACGTGTTGGGTGGCCGCAGCGTTCGCTCCGTGTCCAAGGCCTCTCAGGAGTAACTTGACGTTTTACTACCAACATCGTCCTCCTGCGATCCCATACTCTGAAAAACACACGGAGAGCATTATCAGTCAGAAAACAGAGTTTCAACCAAACAAAGGTGGATCAAAAACACATTGCAGCTGTGCTGATTATTCCCATGAAGAATGGCTAGCCATGTCTCAAAACTCCCATTGATTGCTTTTCCTGTTTTTGATTCTTATGTTTGTACACTACTTTAAAGATAACTTTTCAGACAATACACGTGCGTTCGTATCGATTTTATAATCGTTACCAGCTATATAATGTGCATTTTTTTGGGGGGTAAAACTGTGATTAGGAGTCATTCAGTCATGCCGACAGTACATGGACACACCCTGTAGCTAGCCGCATCACTGTTGTACCCATAATCACCTCAAGTATAATTACTTCATTTGCCAAATTCACATTCCTTAGTATCATCTATTGTGATGTTTTTAATAATTTTGAACACATCTATCAAATATAAATACACTTGTACTATAAACTGAAATCAGGTAAAACTTTGACGTTGACAAGGGAAAATGTGTCGTTAAGTTTCACAGGGTGATATTCACCAATGCAAACATGTAGAACAGCCAAACATCATAATACAGACGATGAACATTTATATAATGGACGCTGGTAAACATTGCCCCACCTTTTGCACAAATTGTGGATTTACTGTGATTTCTTGATCCATAGACTTTAGTTTCTCATCCAGCTCTATGCACTTCAACATCTGAAGAAATAAGAACAAGATGATGACTTCATCAGGAATAGTTTCTTTACTTCCTGAAGACACTCCAGGGATTCATTTAAGCAAGAATGGGATCATCTTAAGTTCATGCAAAGTGAGACGTGACTCAAAATGGAGCTGAACATCCTCACCTCTTGGTCAATTTTGTGGAGCATTGCTGGGTTGTTGTATTTTTCAGGGTTGTCGTGGAAGCAGACCATGCCATCCTTTTGGTTGATGCTGGCGTAGATCTCTCCATCTTCAATCTGCTCAGGAGCACATGTAGGAGCATGAGAAAAATAAACCCCCCTAAATCTGGTTTCTTCCCACAGTCCAAACACATGCAGGTCAGGTGAACTAAAGACTCTAAATTGCCTATGTGTGTGTGTGCAATATGGTATATGATGTAGTATCTATATGATGTAGTACAGTACCAGTCAAAAGTTTGGAAACACATTTCTTAAACCAGATTTTTCATGATTAAAAATGCTTTGAACTGTAAAAACTTGTCAATAAACACTTCATATTTCATTGTATACGTGTGCTTATATAAGCAGATAATCATACCAATAAATTTGAATAACAAAACACGATTTAGGGTAAAGTATCTCTTTAAATTATTAGCTTTCGTTATATGTAGTGTATCAATTTGTGATGACGACAAGTGAGCCATGTTCTTCGTGCTGTATTCAGGCTCAACTCACCATGTGTAAGACGTATTTCTCGGCCTCCTGGGGACCTGACAGCTGCACTCGACTCGCCATGTCTTGCAAGGACAGTGTCAGGAAGGTCTGCAGAGACGGAAAGGGAGATCAAAAGAGATTAGACCTAAATATATATTGACCCTTTGATATAAGGAAGTAATCACTCCTACAGTTAATTTTCTTTGGGGAGAAATATAGTGGAGAAGTTTGCTTTGTTGCATTTGGTTTGTTTGGATTCGCACAATTCCAAGCTAAACTCCAAGTGACCAGGGCTTGTAGACAAAGTTTTGGTGACCTGTCATCCCACCAGATTAGAGATTTTGGCAGCAGTGAGGAGTTAAAACAAATCAAATTCCAGTCCCTGTAACTCTGTCCCTGTAATTTTCAGGAGTCTTGGTGCAGTTATTTGGTGCCGCCAGAGTTAAAATGGCATGGTTCTCACCTGCCCAAATGAGCCAAACTAAAGGAATAAATGCTCCAGAGTTTGAATAAACTGCTTCAAACAACCACTTGAGGAATCGCAGCAGAGAGGAAGCTGAAGAAGAAGTGGAGAACGGCCAAAATGTTCTCCCGTTTTCCTTAATATTGCCATACTTGTGAGGACATTTGGTCCTCGTTAGTATAGGAATACAAGAACACGCACGTAGACACTCTCACACACCACGCACACACACCTTTGTTAGCCTCTGGATGTTCTTCTTGTAGAGGGAGGAGAGGCACTGTTTGACCAGGCCTGTGTTGTTGTCTCGTGTGAAGGTCTCGCCGTGTTTGTTGACCAGGCCGCGCAGCTCACCTGGGTTGTTGGTGGTGTAAACCTGGGCTAACTCATGGTATGCGTTGCTCAGGGGCTGAGGAAGGCCATATGGAAAAATAACAGAAAACCCTAAACAAAGGAACAGCTGCATGCATAGAGGTTTACTGGCCTTTATCATGCGTTCACACTGGAAGCAACATATTCAACAAGTTACTGGAAGTCTATTCATTTCCTAAGGAGCCGAGCGACCAGGGAAGCTCGGCCGATGTGTGGACGCTCAACAAACGTGTCGCCTGAGAAAAGTTGTTGTGTCCCGTCTACAGAAAGAACGATCCTCCTGCAAAACAGTATGAAAACGATGCGGCCACCAACTGCACTCTTTCACAGAGTAGTAGATTACTTCTGATATCGGGGGAAGGAAATGATGATCCCAATATTGATAGTTAGTGCTGCTCGCCGTCTTGTTATTTGCTGACATCGAAATATACCCACAATGTGAGTCAGAGTTTGTGCAGACGGTGTAAACCAAACGTGGAAGTAATAACATGTTTCCTTGTCATAACAACTTGTTTAATATGAGAGTAAGCCAAACGTCTTAACCGGGTTTCTCATAATCAGTGTGAGCTTCATTAGGTTATTCTAACCAAGGTATGCCGTTTACATGCGTAGACCCAAAACCCGAGTTAAGTAGCATTAAGGGTTAAGAAGGGAATTCTCTGTGCATGTACCCTAAGAGTAAAAGCCACCGTCCTACTTCTATTCATTCCACCCATCCATTTAATCTATCCCTCCATCCATACATACCTTGATGAACCTCCCTACTATCTGTGAGGTGTATTTGGGCAGCTGCTGCACTTTGCCGTGGAGGATGAGTGAGACCAGGATGTACTTCTTATAGGCTTCCAACATGATGTGGCTCACTGCCATGGCCGGAGTGGTTATTGCCTGGTAGGCGAAAATGAAAAACATTTGGTCATCCAAAGAATATGCCACAGAAATGGTGATAGTTGAAAGAGCGTTCAGGGCATACATGAGTACAGGCGAGATAGCAAAGTCTGCAGAAATTAATGGTCATGTTAAAAGTGTCCTCAATGCACAGAAAAGTACCTGTTCGTAAAAATACAGTGCTCTTTCGAAGTTTTTTAGGCCCGTGTAGATCATGCCACCATAGTAGTAGTAACATAAAAAGTGCTTTGCGTCGTAGGCTCCGTTCTCCTTACAGATGTCCATCATGTCCAGCTCCAAGAAGGGCAGGGCGGGCTTGAAGCACTTCGCTAACAAGCACAGCTGCAGGGGAACAGGTAGGCAGTGAGGATGACAGACAGGGTTACACTGAATGGTGCACCTGTTGTCTTACTGTAAAGGACGGAGTCAACCGACAGCTCTGCCTAAGACTGTTTGAATTATTTGACACATCCCTTAAACAAAATATTCAACACAGATGCAGTTGGGAGAATGAGGAGAACGAAGAGACTGAAGAGACAGAACTTGGCTCTTACAAAACAAATAAAAACAAGTAAAACCAAGGGGCTTTTTAGTATTACAGATATAGTGATGGTGCAGCGGGGCCAGTGACTCACCTGACACAGGTCTGCATGAACTGAGGTAAGTTGGTTTGTGTTCATCTGCATTTTGTCTATTGCCTGTTTTATGACGACGACACCCCTCAATGGCTGTCAAGGAAAGAGACACAATGAGATGTGGAGCTTCAGCTTATGGCTGCCTTGTGCCCCCAAACACACTGAAAACTGTCTAGGCCTGTGCATTAAAATATGTAGACAGAGATGGGAAAAGGGAAACATGCAAGGCAACCATGCTGCTCTGGGTTGCTGAAATGCAGTGTGATACTAGGGATGGGATGGGATGACTCCTTTGGGCCTTGTCCTGTTGAACAGCGGCTAAAATATAACAGTGCTCTGACTATGGACCCGTTCTACACACACACTATACTCCACTTCGCAGGTTAGTCTTCTGCTACAGGCTGGAGGTGCATGACTGCACCTGCATTCAGCTGTCTCAACCAACACGTTTGGCTGATTTAGTCTTCACCAACAATCTTAGCACTGCAGGCTACTGTCAGTGAAGGGCAAAATGATTAAGTACAGATTTCTTTTCTTTTTTAAGCATAACAGCATGCCAAAAATTATCATGTGTACAGATAAAGCCATTGTGGAAGAATTACGTTAACATAAAAAATACAAATAGCTAATTTGGTTATACTGTGTAACATTCAAGAAAGAATAGTCTAAAGTACTAATGTAGGATAAATGCATGAAGGGAGACGACTACAATAGCTACCACTGTATTTGGAGGTTGTTGTTTTTTAATAGAAGTGGGACTCTGAATGGATGCTCTGTTATGATATTTTCTTGGACATTTTTCTCCTGTCTGACCAGTCTTACCTGTTTCCGTTCTACAAGGGCATTTGTCAACTGGTGGCAGAGACCAGCAACTGTGAGAGGAGAGAGAAGGGAAGGAAATTGTTAATTTAACTTATCATTGATTGATTGGTTGGTAGGTTTACTTTATTTCAGTGTCAAGCACTTCCCACATTGGTTTACAGGACACACCTATACTTCACGATACAGTTTACAGTATGTACAACAACATATTCCTAAACAAACTCAGGTATCATACAAACAGTCCAAAGAGTCCACCTTTTTACAAAACATATCTCACGTATTTCATCCAACATAAAGAAATTAGCAGAAATGGAAGTCATTCTGCAATAACCCACACAACCAAATAGTAATATCCTTGACCATAACGGTGCACAATAGAAATCTTTGTCTCCTGGAGGTATACTGTTTTTAACAAAGCAGTATATTATTTTTGGCTAATGCCAAATATCAACCTAACATTTTTCCTCATAAATAAGACAGAAATACATTTTCATTTCCTGTATATCAAACCATTGCCTCTTTCGGTAAATTAATGTTAAACTAGTCACAAAGACAACTTCACTGGTCAATAGATAGTCATTAGAGGTTAGCAAATAGTGTTAGCAAACAGCCTTCAAGATACATTGTTGACCAGGAAATATAAACAAACAAGTAAATAACAGAAATGACATACATTTGATACTGGGTAGCAATGCTTCAAGACTCAAACCGGTTCCTCTCTGCATTGATATGCTGTACAATGTAAGTTGTTGAAGGCGTGAGAGGTTTGGTTAGCCAGGACTTACAAGTGTCTGTTGCATATCTGATATGCTCCCCATTGCACGTACTGATGAAGAGCTGGACTTGGGAGAAGAGCGTCTCAAAGTCAGGGATGTTTGGCATGGAGAACTTCACAAATCTGGGGAAAGAGAAAGATGTTAGGAACAACTCCAGTGAAACAAGGAGACTGTGATACAGGCCTAAGGACTCAACTGGTAACAACCCACACACTTTGGCATGTGGACTGAAAATACATCATTAGATGGTTTATGTTTAGTCAATTTCCACATGCAAATGAAAAAACAGTGCAGATCTTTAGTGAACGATAGGAATGGAAAACCATCGGTCAGAAAACCAATCCACTCAATCCATTTGAGGTTTGGGACGTAGGAGTTAATTTTTGGGAAAACTACTTTAGTGTTTTTTTTCTCACTACACATATAGGTTTTATCACTATGCAACTAGACTCAACTACTTATACATGAAATTATTTTAATAACTGGCTGCCATGCAGCGTTGGCACACAACATTTGACAACAACAATAATATATATGATAATAATAATCCACTGTTTACAAAACATTATGTCCGTTTAAAAGTGAAAATGCTAAAATTGGATTGTTGGTATAATTTATTATGTGTTTTAACAAAGGTCTGGATTTGAACCCAGGGCGTTGCGTTTATGTGGTATGAGCCTTAGCCAACTGAGCCACTATCATGTGCCTCTATCATGTGCTTAAAACAGTTTGGCAAATGACATTTTGCCCTTGAAGACAAACCCCGACTGACTAAGTACGTTTTGTGCACCATTCCAACCAAATTAACAATAATCTTTCTTTCTCAGTAACTTCCTCTACTATATTCATCAAAGAAAGCATACAAAGTTTAACAGACACCACAATGACAGAAAGGAGATTCTTTAAGGCATGGCCCAGTTATGAAAGAAAGAGGCCATGGGCAGGAAGGAGAGACGAGGAAAAGGCGGGAGTGGAGAGGAAGCAGAGAACCAGTGAAAACAGAGGAAAACAACACCGGGTTCTCCAAAAAGTAATGATCCAACACCAAGACAGCCATAGTCTTCACAAGGTAGCCATGATGAGTTCCTGGGGCGAACACTGTGCTGTTGGCAAACCCAGCCCAGTTGGGAATCGAAGTGGGCTACTCACAGCACAGCCAGCACGCCTAGGGAATGCTCCTGGATGTCCAAGGCCCCCAGCACCGTGTCCAGGTGAGACAGATTTTTGGCCAGCAGCTCCCCGCTCTTGTTGATCAACTCACACAGCTGAGTCATCTGGCCTAGGGGGCGGGAGAGACAAATAAAACCACTTTGGACCTTCTTGGATGTCGTTTAGACCATTGGAAGAAGGCTAGATATATTGAAATGTGTAGGCCAGACTATGCAGATTGAATTTCAAATCATCACAATTTTTAGACAGCCCTACGGGTTATTTATCCAATATGGTTGTCGTGCTCGGATTCGCTGCCATAATGTTCTCGGCACATAAACACATTGCTTGCTGTAGCTCACCCAAGACACACACGGACTGTGCTGCTCAAAGATGTGACTGCATCACAGGATCCAGAACTAGATTTACAACAGTCCCATCACTGCTTATTGTTCATGTTGTTGGGTTATATGAACAGAAATCCCAAAACAGAAGTGGTAAATCTTTCTAGTATGTTGCAGGCATTTTCCTTATTATTTCAGTGATCTAATGTGTCATAAAATAAAAATGTTCTTACCAACCACAGGCAGGTGACTATTCTTTACACTGGTACAAAACAAACGGACTTACAAACTTGTCTAGCACCATCGTGCTGTGACTGACTACTGTAAAATAAATCGGCCGGTCAAGTGTCCTGTCAAGGCCTTGCAAAGAAGGCAGTGCGTGTGGGTTGACAGATGTGACTTTGGACCAGTAATATTCGCCAATCCAGTTCCCAATCCAATCGTGTGCGGCTAGGGCGGGACTACCGGTAAGCAGTCCCCAGAAATTATTTTCTAGATCAAAAACAAAAAAGTATTATTTTGGCATATTTTGAAGAAGCTACCCGGTCCGAGGCCATCACTGGCGTCCCCGTGTACTAACGCGTCGTTTGGGAATACTTTAAAAGAAGTCTCGCTGCCCGACAAAGTCATTTTAGCGGTGTGTTTACATGATAAAGCAAAAAAGAAGGCTCTGTTCAGTTTGGCTGCCTAGCTATCGGCAAGGCATTGGTTAGCATATGCTAGCTGCCTAGCTACTAGTTCCAACTCAAATGAGTTTAGCGACCCTACCTTGAGCGGAGAGCTGCCGCACATTGTTCACAAACTGCTCCAAGGCTGAAGCCATTATTTCATGGGTCCAAAGTGGAGGTAATTCACACTGTTTTTCATTCAAACGTCAGAAACAACTCCGTCCGGACTGAGATAGGGGGCCACACAGCCGCCACTGAGGTGCAGGTATCGCGAGGTTGTGCGAACGGAACAGACTGCAACGAGATTTACGATCCGAACGTTAGATTCTTAAAGGGCCAGACATGCGATGTGTTGTATTGATTGTACTACACGAATAACGTTCGTTCGTCAACTTACTCGTTTCACTTTCCCCCGGTTTCTCGGTTAGGGAAGCGTCATTTGTTTGGCTTGCGTTTTGCGTTGAGGGCCCGCGGTTTGGTGTTTCAGAACACGCGGGCATTTCAGTCCAGCGACATCTAAACCCACTGTCCCTTTAAGAAGAAACACATACAGGTACTGACGTAGGTGCGTCCGGGTTCTCAGAAAAGATGTTCTAAAATGTAAGCATGTCTAACTGAAGTCTTCGATCAAGACTGAAGACTTAGTAACACACACACACACACACACACACAGAGAGAGAGAGACGCAAGATGAGTCAATTATTTTTTTGTATTCTCCAAAATGTACATCATTTTGAAAACCTCTGGATACCTTACAATCGACATAGTACAGTTTTTTTAATTTTGACATCCAGGTCGAATCCCCTTTATTTTAGAGATAACATTAAAATGAAACTTGTGCTGAAACTGAATTTGATAGGTAGCCACCCTGTTCCCCCAGCTCCTTCCTGCCTCTTGTCCTCTCTTTGCTTTGTATATAGGCGTTGGTAGTTTTTATACTTGGAAAATAAATTACTGTAATATTTTTTGGAAAATAAAAACACGTTGTTGTACTGGCTGGGTGTGAAATTCCCTTTGTGGCTGATCTAGTTGATAATTGATGTGGCCATTTATCTTCATAGAACTAATAATGTTCTTTTTTCTTTACTGTATACCGTACATCAAAAAGCATGATTGTGAGGATGAAGTGTATTCTATTAAGAGTAGATGGGCTAGTATACCAAGATCAGTGTTAACACATTAAGTATTAAGTATCAAGATATGATCTGTTGTAAACTGCATTAGAAACAAGTGAAATAGTTTCACCTAATTGACAGATTTTGCCTGTTGTTTTAAGAAACACATCACATATTGAGAGTGAATACAAAATGAAATGACTTGTTAAGTATTGTTTGTGGTTTAATATATTTAGCCGTCTATACACATTGATTTTGTCCCATTCATCATACACTATCAGAGTGGAGGACAATGTTGCTCATCTCTGTTGCCGCAACAAGTTGCCCATGTAATGATTAAACTAAAGCTTAGTACACTTCAAACCAGTTTTTATGGAGATAGCATTCTTTCATATAAAATAATGCTGTCTGTTAAGTTTTTCACAGTCCGAAGATTAGACTAGACCTTTTACATTTCAGGCATTTAGCGAAAGTGACTTTTATTAAGTGCAACAGGACAACCAAAACAAGGAATAGAAACTACAACTGTGGAGCCACTTGTTTTAACATTATCGTAGCTTTACTACTTTTACCATAAAACTTGTACCAATTTTGTGTATCAAGTTATATAATTCTGTTCAGAAAGTGCCCTGGCTACAGGGCGCAGCTTTGGCCCAAAATACCTTTATCAGACCTTAAAGTAATAATCTGTGACATTTTCATCTAAATAAATGTTAGCTGGTTAGTAACATTAGAATGTTGGTAATGTTAGATGGTTAGAAACTTTAGGTGGTTAGTAACGTTAGATGGTTGGTAATGTTAGATGGTTAGAAACGTTAGGTGGTTAGTAACGTTAGATGGTTGGTAATGTTAGATGGTTAGAAATAGAAGGTTGGTAATGTTAGATGTTAGAAAGGTTAGATGGTTAGTAACATTAGAAGGTTGGTAATGTTAGATGTTAGAAAGGTTAGATGGTTAGTAACATTAGAAGGTTGGTAATGTTAGATGGTTAGAAACAGGTGGTTGGTAATGTTAGATGGTTAGAAATAGGCTTGTCACGGTACCAGAATTTCAGTAGTCGGTACCGGTACCAGTACATTTTCACGGTACTCGGTACCAATTTCGGTACCACGGCGTACGCGCGTGCGTGTGAGTAATACATCAATATATAGAATTTCACGGAAATAAGAACTGGAGCATCAAAATATTCTCCTTTATTAAAATATCCACCAATTTCCAATGAACAGATATAACAATTAAATTAACATTGCCCCCCCCAATTAATAATCCCCCCCCCGGGTAAAAATGTACTTTGGCAGGTAACATTTAAAAGTTACTAGTCAATTTGGCT
>OMOT01068987.1:2960-13190 GCA_900312575.1 Acanthochaenus luetkenii | reverse complement strand
ATCTCTTCCTGTGCTTGTGAGCCGCGGGAGTCAACAGTGGATTTATTGGGGACGTTTAAAAGAACCACGTGTTCGCTCTGTAGCTGCTTATTAGAAGGAGCCGGTCGGTTACCGGCGAAGCTGCAGTCAACAAGACGCCTGCAGCCTTTCTGTCGTTCAGCTCATCTTTCACACACAAACGACCTGCTCGGCCTCCGTCGTGATTCAGCACGATAACATGGTCATCTTCTGTTTTTCAGACTTCCTGAGAATCAGGCACAAATATCACAGACGCTACTGTCCGTTCAGACGCTGCCTGCCGCTGCACTCCAGAGTACCCTTCCCTTGAGGTAAGGCACACACACACACACACACACACACACACACACACACACACTCACACACGACGAGGACGTGGCACTGGGTTCTCCAGAGTCAAATTGAAACCAGCTAGGACCATTGGCACCTGTATGCACTCATAGGTGTGTGTGTGTGTGTGTGTGTGTGTGTGTGTGTGTGTAGGAGAGTTGTGTTAAGGCTGTGTGATACATGAGGCTAGAAACCGGTTAAAAGGCAGCAGGTGGCAGTTAGGAGAGTGTGTGTGATTAGTGGCAGAGGTGTGTGTTCACACAGAACAGGAGTTCGGAGGAAAGTAGGCTCAGGCATAAATCTCACTAACGACCGTGGAGGCTTTAGTGCCATGACTTTGGAGAGGTGGAGGGTGAGAGTTGTTCAGGTTTCAGCAGGAGGCCACTCTCTCAAACAACACACACACACACACACACACACACACACACAGTTACTTAGCAATGGCTTTTGCATGATCCTGTGTTTCTCTTAGCCTTACATGCTGTTTTTCCATTACAGGTAGACATGAGGGTGACGTAAGGAGAGAACATGTGAAAATGGGGCAACTGCAGTGTGTGGCCCAAACACAATGGATGGACCCCCATACCAACACACACACACACACACAGAGTGTTGAATGGAAAACGGACGGGACACCATGAAAACGCCAGCCAGAGACAGTCACGTGCATCCCTCAGAAGAGCCACAGACCGCCACGCTCAAATTCAAGTTCAGCTTCAATAAACCCTCAGACTGACTTTTCACACGGGATAATTGTGAATATATGATCATACAAGGTTATGACAACCTGCGCCGTCCCCTCCTAGTATTCAATACTACTTTACCGTCAACCCACGTATCACAAGAAGTATGGAAGAGAGAGGTAAACCAACATCTCTCTGAAGTATGTTCGACTCCCTACCTCCAAGCCATGGACCAAAGAGCTGGAACCAGCCGCGATGAACATTGACAAAGTATTCCTACAAAGTGTTTATAATGCATGTATGCACTTCAAATGTTTAATGAATAACATGTTTTACTTTTTAATAAAAACTATTGTGTACAATGTACCATTTTGGTTTTCAACTTGACTTCATGAGTGTGTGTGTGTGTGTGTAAAGGAACGGGCAGTCAGGTTCAACAGCACAGAGAATGTCTGCAGACGACTAAACCTCAAGTCATCCCAGCTACATGCGTCAGCTCAGGGTAGAAACCTCTGAGAATAACAGTGTTGACGCTGGATTTGAACCCAGATTTGACCTCCAGAGTGTTTTCACTTGGGATAAATGGTTTAAAATATATTTTTGGGTGTATGCACCTTAAAAAGCACCACACCAAACACAGATCCAGATACCTGTAGTACCCTGGATAACTCCCAGTGGAAGCCGCACTGGGAAAAGAGTCGTAAATACCACACTCCCTGTGGAGTTACGGACCCCGGAACATAAAGGGACCACCGCAGGGAACCACCACCAACGGCTCAAATGACGACCTCAATATTTCTTTAAGGCAGATTCCCGTGACTGTTGACGTCAGCCATGAAATTAAACGCAAGAAATAACAAGAGACGGGACAATGCCTTCACGCCGGCTAATGGTGCCACTGCGTTGTTTCGTTTGTGACGAACGGGATCTTTTCTAGCTTCACAGCACATTGTACTAGAATACACCTCTCATATTGTTAGGATGATCACCCTGTCAAAACACAATACTGCATTCACTTGGTTGGATTTCATTGAAGTATTGTGCTTCATTGTATCGCATATTGTCGCACAACTCTCACGCTGAATGGGTCCAACTTCAATAAAACAAAATGTGAGAATATGAAAGATTTATTGGAACCTGATCACAAATACACAAACTCAACAATTGGACAGAAGGAAGAAAAAGACGAGCATCAAGGGAACATTCACACCATCTCAATGCACATACACACAGTCACAAGTAAAATAACACTTATTATAGGTATTTACAGCGTTATTCGATCTGCCTCTCTCGTCCGACCCTGATAAGTGATAACCTTTCTGCTCCTTCCTCTTCCTCCCTCCCGTCTCTCCCGCTCGGTCAGTGCATTTGGCATTAGCTTTGTCGCAGTCCCTGCTAAGCACAGATGATCTCTAAAACAATTTCGCCTTTTCTGTCGCTTTCTCTCACAGTCACACAAGAACCCACACACACAGGTCACTAGGGGTCGTCACACGGTAATAAAACCCCTCCCCTCTGATCTGTGACCCATGTCCCTTCTCCCACCGCCCCTCTTTTACCATCCTCCACTTTCATGTCCTGCATTGGCCCATCTCCTCATTTCTTCACTATCTGTTCATCTCAGGTGATCCTGGTTTTCACGCATGGAAGCCCTCCCGTCTCAGTCTGTGTGTACAGGTGTGTGTGTATGTGCCTGTGTGTGCCTGTAAGAGTGTGTGGGCGGGTGTAGAGGGCTTTCCTTGCTAAACCACAGATATATTTAGTCTCTTATCCAGTGTTTCTTCTCTCCTCAATCCTCTCCTTCAAACCCGTGGATCCCGTCCCCTCTCCTTTGAGTTTCTTTGAAGAGCTGGGTGTTCAAGTGACCAGGCTCTCCAGAAGAGGTGGGGTCGCGGTGGGCTTAGGGGGAGGCAGAGGCTGGATTGTGGTCAGTGCTGAGCGGTGAGGTTGAGCAGCCGCTTGCTCAGTAGGGTGTTATGCTGTTTCAGGTACTCTATCAGGTCAGCCTGCTTCTCCACCACCTCCTCCAGACTGGAGCCCTCTCTGTGACACAGACACAGCACAGGTGAACAAGACATGGTGTATGTGTGTGTCTCAGGGCGCCAGAGTGAGTTTTGAGAATGAATAAACGTGTGTACCTGAAGCCAGTCTCAGTAGGTAGGCTTGTGGTACTGTAGGTGTGTGAATGTTCTTCTTGGCTGACATCTGGGACAGCTCGCTCTCTGTTGAACTGCATCACCCTGACTAGAAAGGCAGACAAAACCACTTTCATTACTTTTCCAATTAAATCGCTTTAACACAATAACTTGTCAGTAGATAGAGACATTGGGCAATGAGAGCCGCCCTACCTAAATGAATCGCTCAGGTGAGAAAGAGCACACACGTTTATTTATTTATTGTTTTCCATGCCTCTCTCTCTCCTAAACACACACAGGCTGTTATATCCTGCACTTAGTCCTTATGGGCTGTCATATCCTGCACTCAAACCTCTAATTCTCACACCCTTAACATACACCTTTATACGAGGGGTGGGGTTAGCGGCAAGGTGTGTGTGTGTGTGGGTGCAGTATACAGTAGCTGTAAGAGGAGCCGGGAATGTACGGGAGTTTTAATCAAGATAAGGCTGTGGTGTGTGTTTGTGTGCGGATGTGAGGTGAGCGTGTGGGGAAGGGCAGAGGGAGGAGCTGACTGAGTATTGATAAGACTGAGTGTCATTAGCCAGAGGAAATTGTCAGGGAGGTTCTAAAGAGTGCTATCTTTACTTTGCTACAGTGCGGCAACTCATCTCAACATCCACACACACAAACCAAAGAAATACGGCAAATTCCTGCATAATGAGACCCTAAATCTGTGTGTGTGTGTGCGTGCGCGCTCGTGTGTGTGTAAATACAGCAATAGTGAGCAAGTATGTGTGAGACATTCCATGAAAGGCAGCGAAATTAAGGACTGGGGAGAAGAACATAACCCCCAAAAAGTGATGGTGAGCCTTCGTTGTTTCAGAGATGATAAGTTAGAGTGGCAAATTGTCGTCAAAGGTTTACATCAACTGTGGTGAATCTATCAACGGGCTAAATGCAAAGATTTTCCCAACTTTCAATAAACTCTATGTCTTTTGAAAAACAGGGTAAATTGACCAAATTGACTGGATTTGGGCTGCAAGTATAACATCAATGGTCATTACTATCTCTCATCTCCAAATCTCTTGTCAATTACTCATAAGAGGATGAAGTGTGAGGATAGGGTAGATGGGATGTAAGTCAGGATGGAGTCTCTGGAGTGCTGTGTACTTACAGCAGGGGTCAAAAGAGCGAGAGAGAGAGATACCAGGATGGAAGGACGGAGAGATCCTAACGCTGCAGTGGAAAAGAGGTGACACATTTCACACCTTCCTGTTAGAGACACACACTCACACACGGCTGGATAGACGGTGCTCAGACCCGGTCTAATGTGATGCCTCAGATCTGACGAACTTCAATCAGCCTTCAAGAAGTGCACATTTCCAGGTGATAACAGTGCAGCTAGATAGGTGCTAACAGCTAATGGTAACACATGTAGTGCTCACAAATAAACTGCTTACAGTTAAGTTGTATTGATATCAGAGAATTGAAGGAAATGGATCCCAGCACCTACGGCACGTTGATATTCAATCTGGGATAGAGCAACACAAGAGGCACAGAGAAGGGGAGAGTCAACACCCCTTAGCTGCAACTTTGGAACGTAAAAACATGCAAAGTAGTATGTAACTGTACTATCTGCTGGAAAACCAGTCCTGCTCTAAAAAAGCTGTGGTAAGATGTGTGCATGGATTTGGGTAGGAGCTGTAGGAGTCTTGGGAAAAGGTTAAAAGGATCTCCTTCAAGGAGAACCCTAAAAAGGAAGCTTATGTTGTGCCAGGCTTTGAGCTTGAAGATGAATGAACACCTGAAGATTCGGAAGTGGGAGAGAAAACAAATCAGTGTTCTAGCTACCATGCAAAGCAACAACCCTTCCTAAATTCTGAAGGGTACAGATTCTTCATCGCTATTTTGTAATAAAAAAGTATTCATTTGTGTGTAAGGAATCAAGATAGATGTTAAACCCAGAACATCCCTGAGGACTGGGACCTGACTGTCCACAGTAACAGCTCTGGTATCTTCTTGCTCCTTTCTCCACCATGGCTTTCAGAGGAGCCTTGCTCTACACCAGCTGCAATCAGCTGTGCATGTGTGTGTGTGTGTCATCCCTCTGCCCTGCAGTGCTTACACTAAGTTCTGACTAAGCAGAGGAGAGATGTATTCTAAGTTAAGCCTTTGAAGGCCATGGCATGGCTTTGATGTGTAAGGAGCATGCAGGTCTATAGAGGACAGTGTATTCATGTTATAATGAGAGTCAGATACATACAGCAAACCTCAAAGACACACACACACACACACACACATGTGCACGCACACACACACACACACACGCACCTACATTCAGCGCGCACTTCAAAGAGAAGTTGAACGAGGCCTTCCTCTATGGAACTTTATAGCTGCAGGCATTACATCTGTCTCTTTCTCCCTAACTCGCCCACAAAGAGAAGGCTTCTTCTGCCTGCGCTCTCAAGAACGGATCAATGCCACCTTCGCTCTGCACTAGTTGATGTGTGCGTGTGTGTGTTTGTGCATGCCTGTGTGTTGGTGCTTATGTAAAGAGGTTTGTGCTGCAAGGCGTCGCTCAGTTTGAGTCGTGCCTGACTGCACTGATCTGACCTGGAATGCAATGGGCACACACACATACCCCCCTCACATGCTGAATCACCCTCACTGTAAACAAGAGGACAATGTGTGAGTGTGCATGTGTGTCTCACTGTGTTTGGGTGGAGTGGGTTGAGGGCTACCCTTTGGCTAGGCTAAAGCCTAATGCCTCTTATCTTCTCTCTTTCCCTCTGGTATCTTTACCACAATCTGTGCCCTTCAGCTGCCAAACACACCTTTAATATGGATTTCCTTTCAATACAGCTTCTCCAATATCAATATCCTCTGATACAGCACCTTTAATAGCGGTCTTCCTTTACAAAGAGGATATACTCTGTGCCATACTTTGGCCAGTGTTCCAGCCTTTACCCAGTGTTTCAGCCTTTAACAACATTACAGAAATGCATCATAGAGGAGCTGCAAGATGAGTCCTTTCTGTAATTCAGTATAAACCGTATCAAATCCCTTAAGACTGCCCAATTACAATATCTGAATTACAAAATAGCTACAGTGCTGGAGCAGTCTGGAGCCCCTGGCTTCATCCTGTGACATCACACAAAGTGACATCATTAATCTATGCTGATGACCTAGTCATACTGTCTACGGCAGATGGGCTCCAACAACGCCTCACATTAGTTGAGCAATACTGCCAGAAATGGGCACTGACAGTAAATTTGGATAAAACCTATGTAATGTTGTTTCAGAACCCAGGGAGATACATTCCAATTTAAGTATGGAGGAATCCCACTTAAACACAGTACAAGTTACAATGATCCTGGACTGGAAATCAGTCCATCAGGGAGTTTTGGCTTGGCTACAAAAGCTCAAAGTCATAAAGCAAGACGTGCATTTTATGCCAATAAAGCCCAAATTTGGTAGAATACCTAATACCAAACCGTGTTACTGGCTACCACATAGGTTTCATTGTTATAATCTCAGGGATGATAATTAACTACTAAATTGTTTATGATGCATTACATATGAAACTATGTATTGTCCATAGCAGTGCATATGATCATATGTAAAAAAGGGGAGTTCCTATACGTACGGAATTTGTCTATTCTTTATGGTACCATATTCATCTATATTGTACCATATTTTCTAATGTACTGTAATATGTTTTGGAAACAGTCAACACTACTTGATTCATGCCAATAAAGCTTTCTCTGAAACTGAGAGACAGAGAGAGAGAGAGAGAGAGACAGAGACAGAGACAGAGACAGAGAGGGAGAGATGGATGGACAGGAGGCTGAATGGTTGATTGTCATGCTGCCGAGTCTGAAAAGGCTAGGACCTATTGTGATGCGAATGTCTCTAAATACAGTGTGGGGGTAGTGTGTGTGTTTGTGTGTATAATGTAATTTAGAGGGTGTGTCTTCTCCATATAGCACTACTGATATTAGTAGCCATCTTCCACAGAAAAATTGGTTGAGAATGAACAACATGCTGTGACATTCCACTGACAATGCAATAAAACCTAGCAACATTTCTAGGCTACATCAAACACCCATGAAATATTGCTACCTTAATAAAGTGTCAATCTGCAATCCCAGAGTGAGGGGCAGTGTGTACTGAGTGAACTGTGAAAAGCCTGGGATCAGTTCACAGGCATTCAGATATTACCTGTGTAGAACAGCAGGCATGGCAACGCCACCAAGAGCTCCAATCCCAGAATGCTGAGCAGCATGTAGACAAACACGGGTTCTGATAGTCCAGCAGCCATAACAGCTAAGAGTAACACATTTCCTACAAACACACACTTAATTTAGCATTACTATGAAAACACTGCCATCTTGTGGAAAAGATGAAGCTCTACATTTGCCAATTATTCAGAGTGGATAGCCTACATGTTTATGTGAAACTAGCCCCAGAGGGGCGCTAGACGGCTTTGATTCTGACGTGAACATCACTAGCATCCCAGCCACTGTGATACTAAACTACAGACCTGCATTGTGTTATAGCGTGCAGATTCCAAACGTCTGCTCCGTGGTGGCTCAAACTTTCACTAACTATCCTTAGCCTTAGTGTCATGATGACGGTCCCATCAAAGTTCCAATAAAGCCCTTAGTTTACCAAAATGTGGCTTTAGGGAGCTTGCATAAGTCGCTTTATAACCCGCAAAGTATTATGCCTTGCCCTTCTCTTGGACAGGTTTTGGTATATTGCCGATAATGGCACGTCAGAATCAAAGCCATCTAGTGTCCCTCTGGGGCTAATGTGAAAACCACACCTGTAGAGTGTATGGTGAAAGGCAGGTGCTTTAGTCTCTGTGTCTGCCGGTAGAATCTGAGGTATCCTCTGCTCCTGGCCCGATTGTGATGGTGCTGCACACACCCACGAAACAACAGCACCAACACCCATAAACACACCTTCCCAAACACAATGACACTCTCCCCTCGCACATTACCCAACAAACTCTCACACTCCTCCTCCCAGCCAAATTTCAACACACACACCACTGCCAAACACACAGACAATGCCACATACACCACCTACAAAGAAGAAGAAAGAAGAGTATTGCAAGTGAGACATAAGTATCAAATACAAGAGGCAGTAGTACAGACCAGCACAGTGTGCATGCGTGTGTATGACATACATGAAGGAGAGACAGTAGGGCAGCAGGGCACGGTGTTGGTATAGTCTGAAACTCTCTCCTGATGGCAGAGTGGAGGGCGTCAGCAGAGATCAGAGGTCCATCAACCAGAGGGTCTTCCTCTATGCTCCGGGTCACATCGACTGAGGTGCCTGCCTGGTAAAAAAAGTAAATTTATAATATACTGTATGTGAAAACAGCCTGTCTGCTGGACAGTTTGGGTTTGACTGTGTGTTGTTCACATAGATAGATAGATAGATAGATAGATAGATAGATAGATAGATAGATAGATAGATAGATAGATAGATAGGACACAAACTAGTTTTAAAGAAACATAGTTGACATTCTTGTACTACAGTCTACAGTAAAGTCACTTCAACACCCCCTATGAAAGCAGGAAAAAGAACATTATAACTGATAACGTATGTAAGAAAAACGTTGGTGTATATTAACGGTGATAACGCGTGCTAGCTAGCTAGTTTTCTAAGCTATCTGAAAGTTAGCAAGGAAACACACAAACTGCTGTCAAACGACTGTTCACCAGCTCCACTGGCTGGCTAGCTAGTGCTACTATTAGTTTGATGTAACGTTACTTCTCTGTACTCAGCAAGCTAAACGTTGACGTGGCAGCTAACGTCAAACGACTTATACGTACTGCATATAGCGGGGCTCCCTTTGAATCCATGTTGTGTGGTATTCGTCGTTGTTTTTTAAGAGGACATGAAATGACAACAAACACCAATTAACCTACATACTGCTGTAGGGGGCAGGGAATCCCTCCTTTGACAAGTGATAAACTTCCGGTTTCCATATTTTTCGGTCCCGTTCTGTTTTGAACTTGAGTTCCTAGCACAATAGTTCCAGGCAGAGCTAATGTAGCCGGCAGTACTATAAATAATACACATATGTGCAGTATATTATCAGAGAAGAGAGGCGGGGAACTATTAGAAGTGACCGGGGAAATCGGTAAAAAAAATCTTTAGCTTCAGTTGTTGATGGCGAATGATGCCGTTTTTGCCAGTGTGTGTGTGTTTGTTTTTCTGTACAACCATCCCCCATCCCATTCAACCAACACACACGCACCTACACTGTCTCTGTCATAATGAACACGAATTACTATTACGTATTGTATGATTTGGGGATCGAATAAATATAGGCTGCCGACATTACATCATAAAACGTATCTTCTCAAATAGTTACAATACGGTATATAAAGGCTAATACTGCTGCACAACAAGTGAAGTGTTGAATGTTCGTTAAATGTAAAAGAATGAAAGGATGGATGCAAGATCTCAGAGCCGTTTAGATTATTACTGCCAATCGCAGTAATGGTTTTAATGAGAAATCGACATGAATTAAGAATTTCGTACGTACGGGTCCTCTCCCTCAACGCAGTGAGGAATAGAGAGAGTCAGACACTCTGCATCGACATGACAGAGTTTATATATACAACAGCAGATGAATGTCCTTGGCTTGGCTTGTGTGTTCCTTATCGGTTCAGACCATTCCACGAATGTGCTGACGACTTTAAGAATCGTGCGCATTTGGGCTTACGTCAGAAATGTTCTTTGAGATAGCAGTTTACATTCTGTCTTGTCTTACTGGGACATATGTACATTTGAGAACAGACATAGGTCTGACAATCAGTTCGTCTCTAACAAAGAGACGTCTCTAGCTTTGAGATATGATTGGTATATGCTAGTGAGAGAGAGAAATCAGTCATGTATAATATTTAAATATCTAACAGAAGTCGAGTGTTTAATTGGTCGAGTTCTGCTGGAATATTTGTCTTAGTGTTCAGAACGCATTCATCACGAGAACTCAACTGAAAAAAGCACGCAAAGTTCCATTTAAAACGTTTTATTGATAAACATACACTTGCTATAAAAGC
>OMOT01068975.1:0-13902 GCA_900312575.1 Acanthochaenus luetkenii | reverse complement strand
TGTGCATTTGTGCTGTACTGTGAGCATGTGAGGCGCTTGTGTGTGCAAGTATGAATTAATCTATTTGTGTATGTGTGTGTATTTGTCTGTGTGCGTGTGTCTGTGTGTGTGTGTTTGTCTGTGTGTGTGTGTCTGTGTGTGGGGGTGCCAGGGTGGGGCAGTTTTCAACAAAGAACATCATCTGTAGTAGGATGTCCCCATCTACTGGAGATAAAATGTATACACAGCTAGTGAGCGGGATCGTGTGTGTGTGTGTGTGTGTGTGTGTGTGTGTGTGTGCCTGTTCTACTCTACTCTGCAGTTTGCTTTGTGCAGCCTGACATCATGTAGGCTAATTTCACTCAGCTCATCAGACATTTCTCAGTTTATCAGCTGTCACAACTGGGTCAAACTTTTTGTCAAACTGTATTTGTTAAAGTAGTCTGTCCTATACTTAGTCTTAGTCTTAGTACAGGCCAGACACCATGGTGTGCACCATCATAGATAGCGAGATAGCAGCATTTTTGCTTACCTGCAAGTGATAGAAGGTAAACATGTCATAAGTATGATAGAGTTTCATATGGTTTCCTCTATTCCTTTGTCTGTTTTAATTTGAATGCCCTGGAAGGCAGTGTGAACCATGGAAGTATTATATCAGTATTAGCCTGTGTGAACTAGTGAAGTGGACTGTTGATCCATACAACCCGACTAGTAGGCCGACTGCTGATTTTCTATCATACCAGTAGTTAATTGCGTTCACCTGGCATCCCATCTGTAAAGGAATCCCCGATTAGACGGCTAGAATGAAAACCAGCTGCATTCTGGGTCCTGAGGATCAGAAAACCACTCAATTCATATAAGTCAGGGCCAGGCCCCCATGGCCGCCAGAGGACCCCCAAGAGTACTTGAAATGTCCTATAAGACATTAAACAAATAACAATTATATATATATTTTGTTTAATAAAAAAAATTCATTATTATGTTAATGAGCTGGCTAGCTAATACTACTGGTTTAATCAATTCCTGCTGCCTCTGTCAGAGGTGGTGTCACGTTCATGCGCAATGTAACGGACGTTAACTGCATATTGATGCGAGCACAGTCAGTCAGACTTAGGTTACAGTCAGCAGCAAAAAAGTAATGTCGCAAAAAAGGACATATCCGTCTGGAGTAGAGAAAAGAAAGAAGAAAACAAAAGATGAAGTATGTTTGCATGACTAATTATTTTACCATAAACTTTCCACTGGCTAACGTTAGATAGAAGCGTCAAACAAGCCTTCAGTTGTCAGTCAAGGTATGTTCAGCTAACATTAGTTAGCTAGCTTGCTATTATACATACAACTAGGTGGTTTTAAGATGTCATGGCTATTTAGGGATGTTTAATCAAACGTTAGACCTTCCTAAGACAAGATATGCTAGCTAGGCTATGTTGTTGGCTAACGTTAAAGAGGTAGTTAGTTTTAGTTTCCTCTTTGACTCTGCCCACCGAAGGTTTCTTCCATTTTCCCACCTAATAAGGTTTTCTTGGAAGATTTTCCTTGCAGCCTCGAGGGTCTAAGGCTGGTGGTGCCGGGTAGTTTAGGCCTTGTAGAATATGTTGCTATGTCCTGCTATAAATATAACGTTAATGTATAAATGTATATTGTGTGTCTTGTGCTTTGGTCTGTTTCCTCGTTTGTCTTACATGACTCTGTAATTCCATTGATTGTTGTTCAGTTAAATCTAGTTGGGCTCATTTTCCTTTGAGACATGCTTTCGATAAAGGGCTATATAAATAAATGAACTTGAACTTGGGACTGTGACGAAACAAACTATAACAAATAATAATACTAAAGAAAAATGTGATTCATTTATCCCGTGCTAACACGCTACTTAAATACATGAATAATCTTTCCAATGTAGCCAGGCAGCTATACAAAGAAAATGCTTTAAAATACAACACTGTAAAAGACAATCGCACACCATTTTCCTCGGAAATGCATCCGTACTCATATAGTATTGCTGCATTAGTCGCGGACATTTGAGTTTATCTGTTAAACGTTAGCACACTAGAAGGCACGGACTTCTTGTATTTCAGGGGGTGCTGTGGGTGCGCCATGCCTCCTCTAGGAGGAACTCAAGCACACCCAAGCCGCTTGGGCCAAGCGCCTTTCTGGAGCCGCCACTGGTGGTACAAGCGATTGGCATCCAAAATTACGACACGTCGATATAGCACGTGAAGGCAGCATTATTACAGCGGCGTGTTTTAACGACGATGGTTTCCAGAGAAGTCGTCGAGAAGCAGACGGGTTTAATAATCCGCTTCCTGTTTGACGACGACGACAGTCTGCCGGGATTTCTTCAGACGGACTGTCACATCGAGGCTGACGGCCCAGCGCAGGACGGTATGATGGACGGTGTCTGTGCCGGTCTGTGCCGGTCTGTCTGTGTCTGTGTGTGTGTGAGGCAGAGCCGTTTCCGCTGCTTTCATTTTCACACAGGCTTCAGGTTGATCAGTCGCAAATGACCCGATACCTTGTCAACTCGTTATATTACACCGTATTTGTTCTTTTCAAACGTTCGACCGATACTATTTGGAACAAACGAGTAACATGAATCACTCCGCACTGAGCACACAATAGCCTTTAGGCCTACAGGGCCATGGGCCGGGTGCTTGACGTGGTGTGCAGGTCCTCCCGGCTCCCGCACGCAACTAGCCCTACGTGCACGCTGGGGCCTAGCTGGTCCATTATGCTGTGCGTCGTGTCTGTTGTTCGAGTAGACGCTATGAGAGAGAGAGAGAGGTGGGACACACTTTATTAATCCCACGGATAAATGGATTGCCTGTTTCCTTTCTAGCTGACTTCTTCATCTCTTTTTCAGATGACAAGTTTGACCCAGTTCTGATTGCTGATAAACTGAGATGTGTGGCTGATGGACTGGTGCACGATCCCACATTCAAAGCTGCACTGGGTCAACTGCAGCAAGCTGTAGCAGAAGAGGTACACACGCATACACACACACACACACACACTCACACACACACTCACAATCTGTCATTTCTAGACTCTTAAGATATTTGACACCTTATAAAATGGGTGGGTTTTGAAAGTATTAATCCCTGATACTTATTTGAACAAAAATGTGAACCGGCAACTTTCTGGTGACTCGCTTGTTCCTCTTTCTGCCAGGTTGTATGCAAACAGGCCTCTCTACTTTGTAGAGATTACAATATGCCTGAAGGGATAGTGGCAACCAACAAGGTTTCTGTTTGTGTTCCAGGGTGCCAATACAAATTCCGTCATTCTTTTACTCCACCCACTTAATCCATCTCTGGGTCGCGGCGGGCCGGGGCCTATCCCAGCATACATTGGGCGGAAGGCAGGGAAACACCCTGGACATGCTGCCAGCCCATTGCAGGAAACGCATTTAGTGGTTTTTGCGGGTCATGGTAAAGTGCATACGTGTCATATATTGGTGGTTTTCATTTCTCGAAAGGCTTCTGAAGTTTCAGGGTGTCTGGTCATATATATAAAAACACTTCCACAACAAAGCCTCGCCACACTCCACGCTGTGAGCTCACTCACACCAGTAGAGCGTTAACGTTGCGTAGCATTTGAACTTCAGGATGTTTCCAGAAACAGTGGGTTCCATCAACTCAAATATAGACGTAGTCTCTTAATTAAGACAGCACACAATCCGCCCTGGAAACATCATTCAAAGGAATAAGGTAAGTAAGGATGTACAGCTCAATTTCCACACGCTGAAGAGGAGGGTGAGTGCAGGCTCATAGACACACTCAGGACCCACCTCTAATTTCCACAGTGATGTTCCCCTCTTTATATTGAGTCACCTGCTCTGTAGCTCTGTAGCACTGTAACCCTGTCTCATCTCTTCCCAGGCCATGGAGGCGGTGTTTAGCCAGAGCGTGGAGGCCTTGTGCCAGGCTCCGGTTTCTCAGAGGGGTGAAGTGGTTTCAGAGATGCAGCTGATTCATACTTCAGTGGCCCTGGGCCTCTATATCAAGAAACATTCCCCACAGCTTAAAAGCAGTGTCCAGGTAGCCATGGCTAGATTCCTCAACAGCCGCGTCGGCGACTGGGTGGTTCAGCAGGGTGGATGGGTGAGTAACCGTGGAAACGTATAGTTCACCTATTTTTGAAGAGCACATCTAGTTCATCACTCACTGCAGGAGTTTTGTTGTTGTCTGTCATCACTGGTTGAACTGTATTCAGTTCACAGGTTATATGCTGCCTTTCATGCTGCTCATGTGGAGCTCTCTTATTTCCACGTCTGTCCAATTCGAAATTTTGGTCAATCCTTTGTCAAAAAAGCTACAGCCTGTTTTATTGTGGCTTGTATTTCCCTCCTACACGCCGTGTAGCTGGATTTTGTTATTTTATACTTTGGCAGAATACACTTTGTTCTTGTTCGTTTGTTTGCTAAAAATGAGACTTTGAGACCCGCTTCTTCGCGCCATGTAAGTCTATGGGGAGAGAAATAAACACTATCTTGGATTATCAAGTTTTACTCTACAGAGCAACTATTGAAGATGTCTCGCCAATATTTGGAGTTACATCATGGCAAGATAACTACACAACCCAAACCTCTACCAAACTTTAATGATGCTTTAAGTTTGTAAAAAGATTATACTTGCCTTCATTTACAAGAGCTTTATTTAAAAAGTTTCGGTCATGTGACCTTCATCGGGTATCTGAATAAACACTTTAATGGGGCCTGTGTAAACAGGAAGTAAAAAGCTCCAGTCACAGGGCCAAGGTAGTCACGTCCCATAATGAGACAAATCAACACCTAGGAGGTAAAAGGTCCATGCAGGTGACAGGGTATGACAAGCAAGAAGTGAATCAACAATCAAAGAACAAATATTAGCAACATCCAATACTGGTAATACAAGTGAAATGAAGATTTTGAGTGCCATTGATTCTCCAAGAAAGAATATTCTGATTTTGGAGGCATTCTAGAGCACCTCAGTCACCATAGTACACGCCATGCACACATTTCTCAATATAGATTTAGTTGTTGGAGTACTTCTTTTTCAATTTCTTCCCCTACCATGTCATTTACAGTAAATGTGGCTTGTAAACTTTGATGGCTTCATGTCACAAGGCAGGCCTGAACGGACATGTAGCAATACTAGGTCTGTGCGTCACGTTTCCTCAGTTCTACCAGTTCAATTCTTATGAAGCAAAACTGAAAGTTCAGTCTGTTTTAACCTGCTGCATTAGGTACATTTGACTGATTTTGCCGACCTTTTTCAAATGACCTTTCCTTTGGAATAGCGGGAATCGCAGACAAGTTTGTGTTACCATTTAGAAGGTATATCTTGGGTAAACACTGATGTTGGAAGACCTTGCATATCACAGAGCAAGTTCATAATCTAACTTCTTCTGTTAATCTGTTAATGGTGCCAAATCTGTTAACACAAGCTTTTCAATGTGTCATTTAAACATTTGGAAATTTGACAGATGTACAGTTAAAGCCATTGTAGAAGTCTTCTTGGTACATTTATCCTTTATCGACTCTGCATTAATACTGCAGACAGAACCAGATTAATGCATTGCAACACAAAACTCCAGTTCTCTATATCTATATATTTGTATATATTCAGGAAACATACAGTAAAAGTAGGACTTCTACAGTATCTACATCTGTAATATGCATATTTACGTTGTCGTTACGTTTTAGACTTCAATCGCATGTCCTGGTTCATATTAATAAGTGACCAGTGATTTTGTGTTTCTTTGCTTTCTTTCAGGATGTAGTGGCAGATCCTTGAGACAATTGGATCTTGCCAAACCAGCCCCTAGTTCATAGACGACGCCTTACCAAAACCACTCCACATAATAATATTTCACCAGATGACCTTGTGAAGCTACTGTACCATTCTCAAGTATGTGTGTTCAGGATAAAATTATCAACAGACTTAATCTAATATGGTGTTATCACAGCAGACGTCTTCGTCCTCCCCTCTTAGGGCCTCTTATGTTAAAGTAAAGGTTCAGGATGTTTTTGAAAGCATGTCCTATTGGATCACTAACTATGTCCCTTCATGAGACACTCAAAAACTTTTCACACTGGTGTTTCTGTTTTTGAGAATTTGGCACCATGAATGATAGAATAAATGAAATGAAACAATTACAATTACGCACATCCTTTCGGACAGTTCAAACCATTTACGGAAGCAAATAAAATGGCTTTCATATGTTATTGAGAGAAATGGTTTCATTCTGCTATGACTTGCACTCAGTGATGTAGTAGCAAATAAAAAGGTAAATACATATAATAGAACCCCCAGTGGGTGATCATCACAAAGCAAACAGCAATGTAAACAAATGTCAATTGTATTCTCATAAAAGCATTAATTTATGCTTTTTTCCATTATCTTCATATAACTTATATCAGTGTGATACTACTTACTATGATGTATACTAAGAATTTAAATCACACAATTTGATGTCAGCCTAAATAGGTGGGTAAACTTGGTCTTAAGAGGGGTCTTGATAAGTGATCCATGGTGTAGGCTCCAAAAAAACGGTGAACCTGAATTCTATGTTTTTTTTCATTTGTAGGGGTTATGGGCATCTGCATCTCTCTCAAACATTAACTTAACTAATTTAAAAGAAACGTAGATCATATTTTGTTGATGCACCTTATACACTTGCCTTTTCTATTTCTTTACAATTTGCAGTGGCAGAAAGGTTAATATGTGATTGTACTTTCTACAATGATACAGTACAGCAGCTTGGTGAAACGGGTAACCCCAACACACATGGGCTACCATAGCTGTTCAGCATGTGGAAACCGATCAAGCTGTGATATCAAGTACTTGAAAGCCTACTTTTGGTCACACTTGGGAACAATCTATCAAACATTAATACGCCGAGATGATAATCACATGATTTATGAACTGTTTGACCACGGTAACATGTCCTCAATCACTTATTTGTTCAAGAAATATACGGGTATCTTGATGGTAAGCTTGATGAGTGCATAACATTTAGCTGTTCAAGGCCTCATAATGCTGACTTAGTTTGCTACATTTTGATTGTGTAGGATTTGTTTGCTATCTGAGATGCTTTGTAGAAATCTGACGAGGGATTCTGTATTTTCGTACAGGACAAAGTTTGCTGTTTATTGCAAGGCACCGATCATACCAATTAAATGCAAGACAGCATTGGTTTTTTTAAGCACTTTTTTTACACACAACTTTGGATCAATAGGGAACCTGCAATTGTAACGCATGGAACACTGTAGTTATAATTCGATTTAGTGCTTTTTTGGGTGTACTTTAAAAAAATGATTTAAATAATAAAAAAATCTGGATATGACTGAGATCATGTGTGTATTATTTTGATTAAGATCAGGTATTTTGGTAGCATTTTATAAACACTCAGGTAAGCCTTTATACAATAGTTTTATCTGTAAGCAGTTGTAAATACATTGATATAAAAGGTGCGTTAGTGCCACCAAGTAGTGAACTCTGGGGAAATATGCAGATTTTAAGTGTAACACCTGTGCTGCGGGACTGGTTAGTTAATATTAGTGAACATCCTCTAGATATTTAACAAAATGCTAAGAAGCAACATATTGCCACGCAAACATGTCACCAGATGAAAAGGCTCAAGGTGATTTTCTGGTGACAAGAGCATGTTCTCAGTTTAGGAACTAATAGCACTACTGTTGGTGCCGCTTTAGAGGGTATACGTGCTGGAAACAGGCCAGGTGTCGAAGCAAAGGGCGAGTGGGAACTTATGTATGACCCAGTGGGAGACTGCTGCAGCCAGGTACAGCTGCTCCATGCATCTGCAAGAAAGGGACGAATCAGCTTCAGTCCATATAAAATGGAAACCCATGCAGAATGGAGCTATGAACTGGGTCCAATATTATTTGCTAAAAAATCTTAGGACTTGTTTCAACCTGCCTCCGGTCCCAGATGGATGGAATTTACTTAGTGTGAGGTTAGTGGTCAATCACAAATTCATTATTTTAAATGGTTCTCTAATACTCTCTTGTTGTTCTGTCACTTATTGTAGAATGCAGCAAGCCCCACCCATATGGCAGCTAGGTAGAGCAAAACAACCTATGAAAACTAGGTGTGGTTATGATGTTATGCCAACTGCAGTTTTAGCATGTGATGTTTAATTCTCCATAAAAGAGGAATACTGCACTACTATAAAGATCCATAACTGGATACTTACATTCTGCAGTGGATTATTAATATCCATAACCAGCATTCAAACTCTCCTGAATTCATTTTCTACTGAAAGTGTGATTGCATCTGAGAGACACTGGCTTAGTGTTTCTGCAGACGGAACAGCAGAGATGGTCTGTCAAGATGGACAAAGCTTGAGCCGTTTTGAGGCTAAATAAACACCAACTGAAATGAGAATAAACAGCCCTGAGCAATCCAATTACATGGCGTGAAATAGACTCTGGGATAAACGTAATAGTTGGATGTCTTCTCTGTTACCAAGTTCAATAAATCATTTTGGTTTTACAGGAGTGTGACTGTGATACAAACAGGATAATGCACAGTCAAAACAAGTGTATATATATAATTTCCAAGCAGATAGAATTTAATTATTTGCAGAACCCCAGTGCAAACATTTTGACCCTTTGTGTGTGGAGTTTGCATGTTTCTTCCCTTGTTTGTGAGGGTTTCCACTGGGTGCTCTGGTTTCTTCCCACATTCCGAAGGCATGCAGGTCAGGTGGATAGGAGACTCTAAATTGTCCATAGGTGTGAATGTGAGTGAGTATCGGTCTATCTGCGTTAGCCCTGTGATGGACTGGCGATCCGTCCCTGCCTTCCACCCAATGCATGCTGGGATAGGCTTCGGCCCCCTGTGACCCTGAAGAGGAATAATACATGGGTAAAGAAAATGAATGCATTTCTTTTGTACTGCTTTTTCTCTCATTATTTCCTTTGTCTGCTGTCCTGATCACATCCCAGGTCTAATCAACTCAAGTTCTCTGGCTGACAGTCTTGACACAATGAAATGTGCTTGTCAATTATTTATTTCAATTTATTTATTTCACATTTCACATCTCTGACATTCTTGGCCAAGCGCAAAGCCGAGCTGTTTGCTTTTTCCATAGTTCTCTCCCCTGCTGTTTGGCAAACTCCGAAAACACTAACTCTTTAGGACATGAGGGTGGAGTTGTGGAGCCACCGGGCTTGAAAACAGCAGGGAGACAGATCCACAACTCGAGGGGCAAAGTGAGCTTTGATCCCAGAAAGAGCTGGATTCCATTCTCTATTTATAGGGCAAATATTTAGAGAGAGAGAGAGAGTTTATTTTCTTCCTCATGTGTGTCATGGAAATGTATTTTGTCTTTACAACACAGCAGATAACACCAATTGCATTGGATCAATTATTTCTGTGTTTTGACGCCGCCTATCAACCTATTTATTAATATATTCCTCCATAATTAGAGACTGACAATGACAATTCATTACATGTCCATCATATTAGCGTACCATTATGAGCTTTCAGTGCTTGATTCTGATAAACATTTCCTACATGTGCAGTATGTAACCTATTGGTTTTCTTTGATATTATTGATATTACATCTGAGAATATTGCATTGTGTAGAATTTATCACACTGGTTCAGTAAAAAAAAACACAGTGAGAAACGAATCACGTGGACATATTATAAGAGCAGCATTGGAAATACAGTGAGTACACATAATAATATTAATTATAACTAATATTCTCTCTGTCCCGTTGTCTCATCTGGTGTGTGTATATGTGTGTGTGTGTGTGTGTGTACATGTAACACACAAAGTTACAGTAGGTTAAGATAGAGATCAAACATTTCACTGTTATTGGCCTTGATAGTTGATGCTTCAAAGCGTCCTTGCTGTCGACCTCCGCAGAGATGTGAATTCTAATGAGTTACTCCGCTGCGATCTCGCTCACACCACCTTCTGGTCCCCTTGTAAACGGAATGACACACACATACACATACACACACACACACACACACACCACCACCCCTGGAGTCTTATACCCTCATAACCAGCTTCCTCGATCCCTGCCTTCACTTATCCACACGCTTGCGTGCTTTCGGCCAAGTCATCGAAGATTATTGTGCGCTCATAAAAAATGGCCACCCACCACTGATGTCCTTAGTCCCGAGACAGAGAAGCATGGGGAGAAATCCTAAGTGAGTTTCATAGGCGGTGCTAGTTCCTGACATAGGTACATGGGAGACGGATGCTGATGACTCCATCTGGTAATGCAATTACAGTACTGCGCTCTCAAAACTGCATGAATTTAAATCAAGGCTCACCACACGCTGTGACATTTGTCTACCAACTGTCAATCATAAACAACGAATGAGATGCTTGTAAAGTGGATTTAAGAAAACATTCCTTGGGAAAAGGTCTCTTTCAATCAACAGCTGCAGCGGGGAGTGTCAGAGACGCTGTTTGCACAATGAGATGAATCTTCTTGTGAAGTGTCTGTCTAACTTATAAGCATATTTTCACATCTGCCTTTTACATTTATACATACATGAGTACATACAGTACATATTGTGAATGTCAGTTCTTCGTGTCAAGTGTTATTTACATTACAGGGGGAATATCACTCAGTTTAAGTCAGCTCTAAAACCCAAAATCGCAGAGACGAGTAGGTTCCAGTCCCAAATTTGTGATGTTACACTGACATACATCCTCACTGAGAATGAACTGGAAAAGATGGAAAATGACCACAAATATTGAATGTTTTAGCATGGATGCATTTTTCACCGTTGGCTTGCTATACACCAGATTCCTAGTATTACCACTATGCTACATTTTACTTCAATCCCTCTTCATCGTATTCTCTTATCCATAAGGCCACAGCACTAAGCATGTAAATATAGCAGGATGAAGGATTTTTCTCTACACATAATAAGATGCTCAGGTATTTGAGATAATATTCTCAGCTAATTGAGGTCACTCACATAGAAAAGGCCTTGAGTATTAGTTCAGCTCAAAGATACATACAGCATACACTACTATTGTACAGAGTGTAGCCCGTGTGCTACTAATATACACTTATTGATTCAAGTTCAACAGGTTCTGGTTGGAACTGATGAGAAGCCCCATATCCCGTATGACATCACCACTCTGTCAGCCAATGGAGAAATGATCAGTTACTCTTATCTAAATCAAAGTCTGATTTAGGGAGTTGATCTTGTCTCCATATTTATTCTTCGCCCTGTCTTCTTGGAGTGTAAAATGGAGGAAACCAAGTTTCCCCATCCGTGTCGTTTGGACCAATAATCCCTCAAGCACGAAAATGAGGCCAGGGTCCTTTCCATTCTGTGAACCAATGGCGTGAGACATAACAGTTACACAGCAATCCAATCAATTGCCATCATCACACATCATCGTCATCATCATCGTTCTGCCTCAGCCTCCTCTCATGGCTCTGTCCTCTCTGACTCCCTCTTTGAGGAAGCCGACCGACTGGATCCTGACAAAGCACGTACTGTTGCCAGATTTTCTGGAACGCGGTGCGAAACTTTTTGATGCGGAAAGCATAAACGATGGGATTGACGGCCGAGTTGCCGTGGGTGAGGAGGATGGCAATGTAAATGAGGAACATGGGTTTGTCACAGCCAGGGCAAAAGAGGGTGATGCAGTTGAGGATGTGAAGAGGAAGCCAGCTGACTGCGAAGAGGAAGAGAACAAGGGCTAGCGACTTGGCTAGCTTGAGCTCCTTGCCGAAGTATCGGCTGGGGTCCGTGTGGCTGGCTGTCACCTAGAGACAGATAAAGGAGAATATTGTCAGCGTATACATTTATTCACACAGTGGCTTCCAGTGCAGATTTAGTGGCTAACGTAGGACTTTCCTGATCAACTCTGTGGCTTCAGTCTAATCAATGGTGTTGCTCGACACTAAACTAAGCCGACTCCATAGCGAAAACAATGATCTCAATAGAGCACGTTTCTGTGTCTTGATTACTACAGTATGTCCACGAAATCAGCCAGATTTAGTTCTAGACAAACAGGGCGAGGTGTCACCTTCTTGTTGAGCTGTTTGTGGATCATGTAGAAAATCTCTGCATAGATGACCAGCATGAGGAGCAGAGGAGGCAGCACCCAGCCGAAGAAGTTGAAGTAGACCATGTAGTCCATGCTGATGACGGTCTCAAACTGGCAGGTCACCAAGAGGTCATCGGTCACCAGGGAGCCATTGTCACGGAGATGCTGCAGGTTATTCCAGCCCAACATGGGCGTGAGGCCCACTATGAAGGACACCAGCCAACACACCACCACAGCCGCGCCGGCTCGCCGCGAGGTCACCACCCGCTTGTAGCTATAGCAACAAGGGATAAGATAAATAGATAAGGAAGAACAATTTCCATGACTCTATGACTCTGTGTGTGTGTGTGTGAGTGTGTTACACTACATTAAGGCTTTTATCCAAAGCGACTTACATATGTTCATATACATATACATACTACATCATCATATACATACTACATATATGTGATCATACACTAACTATATCATATACAGTACATACAACACACAAACGCAGAGATTCAAACCCACGGCCTTCTTGCTGTGAGGCGACAGTGCTACACACTGAGCCACTGTGCGTGTTGGCGCTATATCGTTTCTATGATGTTTTTTTATTATGATGCATATCACATGTATAAACAGCAGAGTGCACTTGCCTATGGTCAAAACTGCCTTTGTATTAAAGTGTCATCATAGAAATACAGTAGTTACAGTGTAGAACTAATCTCCACTCCATCTTGATTCATTACTGTATGGTAGGTGAAACTGTTTATTTCATTCTTCTTTTTGACTTTAAATCACTGTTGTACTCTTAGATAAAAGAGGTAAGTCAAATGCCAGTTCAAGCGGACACAAGCTTAGACATTGCGGCAATGCTGCTGTACAGAGCAGACGCCAGGATCAGACTCATCTGGACAAATGGCAATACAGCCACCCAGTGCCCATTATGGAATTTCAGTGGGGAACTGACTGTTTTTGTACAACAGATTAAACAAAATTGGAGTCATTCATATCCATCACTCGTCGAGGTTCTTGACTTCTCTCACGAATACATTTTTCCCAACTTTAACAGTCTCCTCAGGGCCATTATCGCGCTACCCATGACCATGCACAGCAGAACGTCTGTTTTCCACGTTCAAGTGCATCAAAACGACCATCCATGCTCACTGGTCAACTCAACAATGTGTCCCTGCTTTCATTTGAAAGAGGAATCACACAGAAATTGGACTGAGGATATTATTACAGCATTCAAGACCAAGCCTGTCGTCTGGCACGGTGAGGAGTCAATTAATGATGTGTATGTTTTTATTGCACTTATTATTTCTCTGCTTTTGCTGTAGATATGTGTTTGTGTGTGTTGTGGCCCACCATCTCCTGTGTGATATATTGTAGGATGCCGGGCCTATAGGTCTATGATTTGACCTACTGCCATATTATGGCTGTATGTTTTTCTAGACTATACTTGCTCATTTGCCCTGCTGTGTGGTATACAGATACACTGTGTGGTACACTGTGTGGTATACAGATACACTGTGTGGTACACTGTGTGGTATACTGTGTGGTATACAGGCACACTGTGTGGTATACTGTGTGGTATACAGGTACACTGTGTGGTACACTGTATGGTATACTGTGTGCAGGGACGTGCGGTCAGGGGAGGCAGGTGAGGCAGAGCGTATTTCCTGTTACAGGGGTGAAACGCGAGGTGAGGCAGCAACGAGCCGAGCTTCACCTCTGAATGCGCAATCCATATCAAACTGGGTTGATACATGCAATTGGCCCGTGCCTGTTGCCGTAGCTCTGCATTTCGCCAATATAATGTTTGCAGATACGCTTATATACCCGGATTTTCCACAGTCTGGCCCTTGTCTTTAACCATTAAAGATTAATGTTCGTAAGTGAC
>OMOT01068974.1:0-14207 GCA_900312575.1 Acanthochaenus luetkenii | reverse complement strand
CGCTAACGTTTTATTTAGCGGTATCAGACTGTTTTTTTAACGTGTTACAACTGAACAATGTTGAGTTATTGTGAATACGCTAACGTTTTATTTAGCGGTATCAGACTGTTTTTTTTACGTGTTACAACTGAACACGTTTGGGAGTTACTGTGAATACGCTCATTAACGTTTGCACAATGTTGAGAGTTATTGTGAATACGCTAACGTTTTATTTAGCGGTATCAGACTGTTTTTTTTACGTGTTACAACTGAACATGTTTGGGTGTTACTGTGAATACGCTCATTAACGTTTGCACAATGTTGAGAGTTATTGTGAATGCGCTCAATAAAGTTTGACTGACTGACTTATCTGACTGTTTTGTTTCGCTTAATGCGCCTTATGGTCCGGTGCGCCTTATATGTGAAAAAAGATCGAAAATAGACCATTAATTGACAGTGCGCCTTATAATCCAGTGCGCCCTATAGTGCGCAAAATACGGTATACAACCAATTAAATGCACAATCACCCTTTGACAACCAGGCGATATCTCCACATGGAACTGTGGAATATGATTAGTTGTACAGGCAGTTTTCAGTCGAAAAAGTTAAAGGGCCATGTTTTCAATAAATCAAGTCACTCTTGAAAAATAATATATATTTTATTGTTAAATTGTATATGTGTATATACAGTTGTGGTCAAAAGTGTACATACACTTATAAAGAACACGTACTGTATATCATGGTAGTCTTGAGTTTCCAATGATTTCTACAACTGGAATGATTGGAACACATATACATCTGTCACAAAAAACATTCATGCATTTTGGTCATTTTATAAATGTATTATAGATCATCTGGAAATATGAGTTGTGGCAATCAAATTTGCTTTGTGGCATGATTGACTACAGCTGGTGACTTCTGACTCCATTTAAATAGGACTTGTTTGATACTCTCATTAGACTCAGACACAAACGCTACAATGGTCTAAGGAGCTCAGCACGGATCTGGAAAAGCGGATCATTGACTTGAACAAGTCAGGAAAGTCACTTGGAGTCATTTCAAAACAGCTACAGGTCCAAAGATCAACTATGCAAACAATTGTTTGTAAGTATAAAGTGCATGGCAGAGTTGTGTCACTGCCACCATCAGGAAGAAAACGCAAACAATCACCTGCTGCTGAGAGAATATTGGTCAGGATGGTCAGGAGTCAACCAAGAACCATCAAAAAGCAGATCTGCGATGAATTAGAAGCTGATGGAACACGTGTCAGTGTCCGCAGTCTAGTGTGTTTACATCACCATGGGCTGAGAGGCTGCAAGAAGGAAGCCCTCGTTCCAGAAGCGGCACCTTAAGGCTCGACTGAAGTTTGCTGCTGATCACATTAGAAACAAACAAACAAAGTAAAGGCCTTCTGGAGGAAAGTTCTGTGGTCAGATGAAACAGAAATTGAGCTATTTGGCCACAATGACAGAAATTTTGGAGGAGACAAGGTGAGGCCTTTAACCTCAAGAACACCAAACCTACCGTCAAGCATGGTGGTGGTAGTATTATGCTCTGGGCCTGTTTTGCTGCCAGTGAAAACCTAAGATCATCAGCCAGAAGGTTCGGTCTTGGACGCAGTTCGGTGTTCCAACAGGACAATGACCCCAAACGCATATCAAAAGTGGTAAAGGAATGGCTAAATCAGGCTAGAATTAAGGTTTTAGAATGGCCATCGCAAAGTCCTGACTGCTGAAGAAACAAGTCTGTGTCAGAAAGCGTGTGTGGTCAAAGTGGTCAAAGATTCAACCAGAAGCTTGCCACAATAATGGACATGGTGAGCTGGAAATCCATTTTGTATTTGATTTCGCCCTCAGATTTTAATATGATAATATTAAAATCCATATTTGCACATCTTGCTACTTGCTACTATCTACTACAATGCATGTGCTCCACTACTAGTTTCTCCCTTTTTACCATGCAAGTTTTCTTGTGCTAAGACCTAGGCTTCTATACTCTGTTGTTCTTGCCCTACAGTATCCTTTTATCAAAGTTGCAAACTCTTGTCAGTGTCAACTCTGTTCTTGCTTTTACACATTTGAAGTCCTTTGTTGCTACATACAGTAGTTAACTTCAGGACCTCCTTCCATACTTTGCTACTCTGTTATGACAGCATGGGACTGCCAGCCATTTCCTAAAATACAAGCTAATCATGGTGTTGCATACACCATCAATTACCACCAGCCAGGGTGTCATATCAACCCAAGCTGTACACACCACAACTTTTGCATACCTGGTAACATCAAGCTGTCTATGCAATCTAATGTTCTTATCACATCCTACCTAAACCGCTGAATCTTTTCTGTATTTTCATCTGACATTTTCCACTTACCAATAGAATTTGCTTGTTGATTGGTATTGTTTTAATTTCATCCTTGCACACAGCGGTAATATTATTCCAGTTAGGTTTTTTTAGAAGGCTTATATGTCCCGTTGGAAAAACAATATTATTTTTGGCAACGTTTTTCCAACCAAAAATAATGCCTGTATTCAGGGCCACTATTCAGGGTTCATGACAAATCTATATTGTAAAATTGTAGAAACGGGAGCAAATCTATTTTCATTTCAAAATAAATAGTGGTCCATTTTAATGACTTTCAAAACTTTTATGAGAAGAATGTAACCAAACAGAATATAATATGTTACACAAAAAGAATAGTGTATAGTTTACTGCTTGTCACACCATTTGAGATTATTTGTGTTGATATTGGGCAGAAATAGTCAAAACCAAGACTAACACAAAAAATTAGGTCCAAAACAATGTGTCTTAATTTGAAACTTTTTGTACATCCATCACCAAGTGGTGTCAGGTGGCCAGAATTCACTGGGGGAACCCACCTCTTTAGGGGGGTCTGGGGGTATTTTGCCAAATAAATTTTAATGCTTTTTTTCGAGATAATTTTAACTTGATTTTAAGGTTAAACAAACCCCCTAATGGTCTAAATTATCCTCAGCATAACATTAAACAGATAGCTAAAACACTTGTATCCTGATGGTAATTGTTGTTGACAAGGGCAAGAAGTATTAGGGACATTTAAGACGGGGGGTCTGGGGCTCCTCTCCCAGAAGTTTGTGTGCATGTGCAATTTCATGCGTTTTTACATTATTTGGCATGGCTCATGGTACCTCTAATATTGAAGATCTTTTTAGGGATCCAAGTAATTTTATTTCCGGAACCCAATTTCTGATGGTGTTTTAATCATTATTTATCCTCAAAAACTAATTAGGCCATATGACAAATACTGTGATAACATGGCAGGTATTGTGATAATTTGACAGTTGACCTTATTACTACTTTACAGCGCAAGTAGGGTGTTCCGTGCCGTCTATATCTACAGTATGTGGGTATGTATGTTACCACCATAACTCCAAAACAAATAAGCCTACGATGTTCATACTTGGTATGTATATTTAGCCCAAGGTACCCTGGAGCTGATTAGATTTTGAGGTCCATAGGTCAAGGTTATGGGTGTCAAAAACACATTCAGCTATAACTGCATGATTCCGCCACTCCGGTTTGGATGGTCACATAGTTCTTCAGAATAAAGGTTCCTCTGCAATGTTCCAAAACATGTCAGAGAGAAGGGGCGCGCACAATACTTTGCGGGTTAAGAAGCGACCTATCTCAAGTCTCTAAATGGCTGAAGGTATGGAAAGATCAGTCAGAGATCATTGCTGAGGAACCTTTATTCTGAAGGGACGTCTGGACGTCATCAGCAAGGTAACATTAGCTGTTACTCCCAGCTCCCCTAAAGCTGTGTTTTGGGAAATCAAAGGGCTTTATTGAAATTTTGATGGGATTGTTGTCATGATACTAAGGCCAAGGATCTTGTGTGAAAGTTTGAGCCATCACTGAGCAGACGTTTGGAATCCGCACACTACAACACAATGCTGGTATGTAGTTTAGTATGCCGGCATCTGCGATGCTAATAATGGCACATCAGAATCAAATCCCTCTGAGTTATCAAAAAATCTGCCCCTGTCTGTTGATGAAACTTTTGATGAGCAACTGTCATTGCTCCGTTACGGCATTTTAAAAATTGCACTGATTTGCCTAATGGGGGCAAACAAGGTTTGTTTACTTGTTACTGATTGGCCCAAAGGGGGACTGCATCATCCATGAGGGACAACATGTTTACTGTTGCCGTGCTTGATTAAAACATAGTGGGCTCTAATGGTCTGAACTCCAGCACATTGGTTTTGAAATTAAACAATGACTATGAGGTTAAAGTGCAAAATGTCCAATTTTAGGGTATTTACATCCACATAAGGTGAACCGTGTAGGAACTAAAGCCCTTTTTATATATAATCCCCCCATTTGCTTGTTTCGGGGGCTTTTTGCCTTCAATCTGGTACTCAGCAAGTGAAACGCATGCTCAATTGGATTGAGGTCGGGTGATTGACTTGACCAGTCAAGAACATTCCACCTTTTGCCTTCAAAAAAACTCCTTGGTTGCTTTGGCTGTGTTTGGGATTATTGTCCAGCTGCATGATGAAGCGCCGTCCAATGAGTTTTCATGTATTCGCTTGGATCTGAGCACACGTGAAGATGTATCTGTATGCTTTGGCATTCATCCTGCTGCAGCCGTCAGCAGTGACATCACCAATGAACACAAGTGAGCCAGTTCCAGTGGCAGCCATACATGCCCAAGCCATAACACCACCTCCACCATATTTGACAGATGAGGTGATATGCTTTGGATCATTAGCTGTTCCTTTTTTTCTCCACACTGACCTCTTTCCATCATTCTGGTACAGGTTGATATTTGTCTCATCTGTCCATAACACCTTGTTCCAGAACAGAAGGTTTTTTGATGTACTTCTTTGCATATTGTAACCTGGCCATTCTATTCTTGAGGCTTACCAGGGGTTTGCATCTTGTAGTGAACCCTCTGAGGTTATGCTTGTGTAGTCTTCTCTTTATGGTAGTCTTTGACACATCAGTGGTTCTCAACCCTGGTCCTTGAATACCACAGCCCTGCTGGTTTTCTATTTTACCTTGTAGTTGATTACGTTCATCTTGTTCTGCCAATTGCTGCTGTGACACATGAATTCCCCCTAGGGGATCAATAAAGTACAGTCTTATCTTATTGATGCTTATAAAACGGTGTCATGGGAACCCAACTAGGGGGTATCACATTATTGGTAAGACATGCTAGAGGTTGACAAGAACAAGAAAGTCCATGGCAAGTCCACTATAAAACCTATCAAGGTAGCCCCAGGGAGGCTTGTGTGCATGGTGGCCTCATGCTAGATCATACTGGAAAGGCGCCCTCCACACATGGCTCCAGTGGGAGTGAATGGAAAGGATGCAGAAGCTCTGGCGGCAGTGTACCTATCCAACCCTGGAGCTGGTGAATTAGAGTCAGTGTCCTTTAGTCATGGAGATACATCGAGTATCCTGCCAGCACTGTACAACTCAATCAGCTTTGAGCTTAAGGTTGTGGTGTTCACCCATCTGGAGTGGGTTGAGATTGTCCCCTTTATTTACAGAAAGAAAAAGATGATGGAAAGAAATGTCTTTCTCATGGCAGAGGTAGCCTAAAGTCTATAGAAGCGGGCTTGTGACTGTAAGGTCACCAGTTTGATCATGAAAATCTGGACAGGTAAAGTAAATAATAATTTGCTCCCCTCTTTAGCAAGTACCATCAAGCTGCCCTTGAGCAAGGCACTTTATCCCAAATGACTATAGTGGAGCTGCTCTTTGTGCAATAGAAGATTGTGGTAGTACTGGGCAGATTCCAGGTGTGCATAAATGTAACAGTGTGAAACAGGGTGTTTCTGAAAGTGCTCAGCAATCCTCCCCTGCCTAGATACCTAATTGAGCATGTAGGAGTGGTGTAGGATCGTATGCAGGGCCTGTGCTCAATTGTAAGACAACCCAAGTCTCAAGCCCAGTGAGCCAAGGTGTTCAATAGTAGTGCACAGCAAGGGGGAGTTCCAGTTGGGACAAAGTACTGGTGCAAGAGGTCACATGTTTTCTGGACTCTTGGTGAGGATCTTATGAGGTAGCTGAAAAGATAGGGCCAGTATAAATAAATAAATATATTCAAACTGACCATATCAACTAACAAAAGAAATGGTATGCCAAGGATGTATTGGTTGTTCTTGTGTATCACACTGCTTTCCTCAAGGCAAGTGGAAGTGGGTGTGCAGGCTGAAGTCCAGCTGTCAAAGTTGCAGCTGCAGCAAGTGAAGAGGTCGATCCAGCAAAACATTGATTTGCTCTCCAGTGAACCAGGGTGCACCACCTTCTGCACTGCTGCCTGTTGGCTCCATCCGGTGGGAGAATAACACACAGCTCCAACCTTACCCCATGCAGCTGGCGTTAAAGTTGTTGAACCCATTACATGGTGATCAACAGAGACAAAGGACTGCTGCCTTCAGTGTGTGGCCTGTTGTGGAAGGAGAAAGACCTCATGGACACTGTGATTACTAGCTTGCTTTTGGATTGGGCTGACATTTGAGTGAGCCCTAACTTCAAGCCATGTGGCTGGTGGTTTGACCAGTAAGGCAATTACCAGCCCTGCCAAGAGGAACCCAAGCAAGGTAGAATCTGTCTGGAATATACATCTGCTTGTTTGGGTAGACTGCAGACAGGCTTTTTGTTAATGAAGAGCAATGAAGATCAACAAATCCAAGTCACTCTTCTCTTAGAACAAAGTTTAAAAGCCTTTATTTGGCTAGTTGCTAATGCATGGCATTACAGATGAAAAGTTGCTCTGACGTGATTCGGCCCATGCTGGTCTAACTTCGGGTGTAGGATTTTTATTTTCTCACAATAAAATCCCTTGGCCATTGTTCAGTGGGAAACAACATCTGTCATCTTCATGTGTTTTTCCTGTTACAATTCAGCTCATTAAGTAAAAACCAAAAGTACATAAGAGTAAACCTAAACAACTACGGTTTTGCGGACTTAGATTGTGCATTGTATTGGCTACATACACTAACTACATATACATCTATCTGTCAGGAGAATTTGAAGCAAAGTTTTGAAATGAACAAATAAAATGCAAATCATGTATGTGCAGCTGGGCTGAAGCAAATAAATAGGCGGCAGGTAGAGCCTAGCAACATCAGAAAAAACACCCACAAAAATGGAAATAGTGTTTCAAGAATTGACCAAGAATTGACCAGTATTTTTTGTTGCAAGTTGCTGTTACTCTTTCGTGTCAGCTAATGTTGGCTATATTTCATGCTGTCCCAAGACGAAACAAAGAAATGCACTTGGCAAATGTTCTAATGTACAAACTAATGGCCAACTAATGGGCGCCTTGTACTTGGGACATTGCTTACAACATTTCTGGGAGGTTGCAGTGAGCACATATTTTACAGACATTTCAGCATGTCCAAACCCACTTTTGAACTGTTGTGCAATAGACTGTACTTTTCATCAGGCTGATCATGCCAAGCCTATGTCAGTATTTATTTAATAAATGCATTCCCATTTCTATTTATTGCATAATTTCTTTATTTACAAAAAACCTTTCTAGCTGAAGCAAGCATTAAGGAAACGTTATCTAAATTTGCTGTCAGATGCTTTAATTCAATACGTCATAATTTGGGTGGAAATAAAGGTTATGAGCCCAGAAAAAACAACTATTTGGAGGAATTAACATTCTGAATAAAATAAGAGTGTTGAGAAGTTATAAGGGAAACTTCTGAAATGTCATCATCTGTCTCATTTCAGCATCGTCACAAATGTTAGGGCTTTATTAATTGTGTAAAAGCTTAGTCATAACTGTTTTAACTGTTCTTAACTGAACCAAGGAACATCATTACATGCTTGACTAGGGATGCAAACTTAATCAATCATAGCCACGTTAATGACCAATTAATCTATGTATGTATAAAAGACAGCCGTCAACCATATTTATAGGCATCATGTTCTTTTCAATAATTTGGCATAGCCTTTGAGTGATTGCCTCCGCCTGTTCTTGGTTACAGTTTATCTTGGCAAATACCGAAGTGATGGTTGGTTGGGAGGATTGTGATCTACCACCAGACGGTACCGAAACGGTCAGATGTCGGCTTTTCAGATGGTACATCTTGTAGATGTGTTGTATTTCATCTTTTTGGGTGTAATGATCCCACACTGGCCTATGTTTCGCTTCGCTCGTTTTTTTTTGCTTCTGTATAAGCAGTGAATGTTAAATTGCGCCCTCTTGTGTTGGAAAATGATTTCAGCAAACAAAATGAGAAATAGCACATCATTGTCGGTTACTATATGCTTGATCGATCAAATCCTAAACGGTGATTAAATCGATCCTTGATTAATCATTAACATTCCTATGCCTGACTATTATATATAATGTCAAACCTTTACCAAGTACATGTAGCTTATTTGACATCCAGGATATACTATAAGGCAACAGGCCAGCCTAATAATTTATCTTACTCAATGTTATCTCTTATCCTTTGATTTCTATGTTGAATTGAAAAAGGCATCAAACATAGCTTGTAAGTTAACGACTGACACTTGGAAGCACTATATATATATATGTATACCTCACTCGGTTGCCAAGTCATCTTCGTTTTTGCCTTTTTTGTCAACTGCTACAGGCATTTTGCTCAAAAAGTCTTCTTTGATCTGATCTGTCCATTCACTGACCAACTGTGACTGACATAATGCACATTTCTGAATCTAAATATTGTAATAGAAACTCTGTTGGTAATAATGACTAGGCTAATGAGTATGGTAATAGAGTTAAGAAATTCCCTTCAGAGTATACCTATGCATGGTGTAGAGAATGGGCCAACTTGGCCAATCCACAAGTGTTTTCACTATTGATATTTTTCATTGGTTAATGATATTCATGATCAGTAGCTGGAACAATATTTCCAGGAAGTCAGAATGATAGCAACGGTTTCTCAGGTTTTGACTTTTTTTTTTATTATGCTCTAATCAAACCGTTTAAGGCAAAAGGGGCAGAGCCTATATAAGTAATAACCCTTCAGAGTAGTGATTTAGTGGACCCAGAGTACTCTAGTGCTGTTCTTTGAACTCTCTCTGCCTCTCTCCATCTGATTTAGGATGGCCCATGTTCTGCAGTTTGATGAGCAAACCAGAAAAGTCAAGGATGCCAACATGCAGGACGAGGACACTTTTGAGATCTACGATCCACGCAACCCTGTCAACAAACGAAGACGAGAGGAGAGCAAAAAGATCATGAAGGAGAAGAAGGCCAAGAGGTGAGGTCAAAAGGTCAAAGGTGAGGTCGTGCCCAGCCATGTGACTGAAGAACTGGTCAGACGGCATCCTGCCTCTCCACTTTCCCACCACTTCAAACCAGTCGCTGAGCAGTCTTCCGTCTTCAACATCTGGATTGAGCATGCTGACCTGAGTGCATACCATCCCTGTAATCTGTGATGGAAAGGCGTCTACACTTGGAACAGTCGTACCTAAGCAACACTCGGTTGCTTGTCAAGATTATTAAGACCGTGGTTATAGTTGTGATCTTGATTATGATTTGGTTGTTTTGTTTTGGATGATGAAATGTTTAGATTCGTTGTTTAAACTGCTCTTTCTAGTCTAGTCTAGTTCTTCAATGTATGCATTAGCCTCCCAAATATATTGCATCTGTAAACGGGCTGTATTCACTCTACACTATGACTTTACACACGGAAGTAAAATAATTGAAAGATAATTGTGTGTTGGGGTCTATAAAAGATTGTATTGCCTAAATTGTACAGGCCTGTTTCACAATACAGGCAGCTGAGTATCGTCAACATGTCGTGACCAGTCGCACTATTCTGTCAGTATCTCTGTGTACCTTAAATACCCTACATATTGTGCACATCCATCTACTGGGGAGAAGCAGTGTCACCGTCTCCGGTCCGATGTGTGTCAGTTTGCAACGGATATGAGCTAGTCTCACTGAATCACTTCACCGTAACAAGTTCACCAGATTGACACACATAACTGTGCTGAGGTAGTGATGTAACCCGCCTGCTGCCTTTCTTCTACAGTATCTGTCACACCGTCTTGCTCGGGTCACCATTAGAGCAGCCTAGGCTTGTAAAAATGGTACTATTTAAAACAATGCCTTTACCTTACTGTAGTGGTTTTGGGTAAATGATCTACCACTACCATGTGTGTGACCAGGAGCTGCATTTGGCCAGCACACCGTTTTTTAAAGTTTTTTTTTAACTGCACTTCTGGGATCATGCTTAAATTTTCATATGGAACAGGAAGGAGAGTTAATGTTACACTATGAGCCCAGCTCGGCCCAAACTCCTGCAAATCTAAAACAGGTGATACAGTAATGCGACTGCCTATATGCCCCTCTGGGTCGAGGTGGTGTTTGCGATGTGCCACCTATGTTTTATTGAGAGACATAGTTGATATTTAGAAATATCTTTGGTCAAAATGAAAATGTTTTCATCAAGATTCACGGAGATGTGGTAGTTACTCTTGACGGTTCAGAAGAGTGTGGCTTTAACTAGGACATCCCCGGCCACCTGAATCAGTAGTTGATGTTGAGGGGGGGGAAGAGTGGGACAAGACGGTGTCACTCCTCTCTAGCGCCACCAGGAGAATACTTAACATTCCCCAGCGTCACGATGCCCAGCTCAAAGCAGGAAATACCACTCTTTGCTGTTGGTCACGTGACTGTCAGGGACGAGATGGGACGGTAATGGTAATATCATGCTATTCTACACCGTCTCCCTCTGCCCTTTTGGGTGAGGGCTAAATATATCCAACTACGGTAATCCTTTGCATCTCTTAGAAATACAACCCATTCAAATACTTCTTCTTTCTTCTAAAGGCTTCTTCCAGACTTCTGGAATTTGGGATTGTCTTTTCCTCTCGTCTTTATTTCAGCATTTCCTCTGTGTTGGTAGGTGGCAACGTAGGGGTCGACACAAAGGCACGTGCACTTACATTTAAACGTTCTTTCACACATGCGTACACTTAATATTCCCACCTGATGAATGGATTACATATCAACGGGCATCTAAGCGTAGAATGTTATTCTCCGCGTGGACACACTTCCAGGTGTAAGCGTTCCTTTCTTGCCGTAACTCATATGTTGGGTGGGTGTGTGAGCCGCAGCCGCCAGACGACATGTTGTGTGGAATGGCCCACGTGCCTGACCCCTGAACCGCGGCCATGAGTGCTCTTCCCGTGGCCAATTCCCCCGGGTGAGATGGAGGGAATGTGTGGAAGGAGAGAGCTGGGTAGGTTGGCGTGTTTCATATGAGGGATATTGATGAGTTCGCAAGATCAAAGAGGAGATGGTTTGGACAGAAGGCCCAGCAGACTTTCATGGTTAATGGTTGTCCATTGATGGACGCCCAAGGACAAAGCATAGTTCATTTGTCTCTTGTGAAGGTGTCTTCAATGTCTAAAAGCTCTGCGTCTGTGCCAGAGTGATTAGATCAACTGAATCGTGGACGAAGGGTCCCCTTCTCTTTAATAGGGTTAACCTGGATTAATGTCCTTATGTCACAGATCATATTTCACTGCTACTTTATGCAATGTATTTTTCATAGGCCAGGTTTTTCTCCTCCTCCCCATTTTCCCCTCTGTGAACAATATTCTCCAAAACGGGCTTCTTGGATTACACCGGAGCAAAATGAGCACGTGCCCTTGTTGAGACATCCTGACATGATAAAGAAGTATTAGAAAACCGTCTTTGTTTGGCAGTGGCACTAAGCGCTGAGCCCGGAGGTTTGTTGCTCTCGTGTTGGTGGATCTGAGTCAAGATGGCTGTTGCTAAGGCTACGCGGAGACACGTCGCTGAGGGCTACATGTCGCCGGGAGCCAGAGCGATGCCTGCCAGAAGGAGAAGACGGGGCAGCACAGTGAAATGTAGAGAATTACTCTGTCGACCATTAACAAAAACATATTCATTCCCCTTGGTCTTGCCAAATATTGGGTCCAAGCATCGGATTCCCAGCGTCAGAGCAATTGGACGAGACTGATCAGGAATGAATAGTATTTCTCAGAAATTGAACGCATAGAGGGAAGCTAGTCAAAACAATAAATTAAGCCCAAGACTACAACCAAGACCAAGGTTAAACTCAAAAAAGCAAACCTCAGGAATATTTTACCTCGGACTGAATGAATATTTTGCATTGAATTACATGCAAGATGGTTGTTATCTAACCGCCTAGTTGGACTTTATGAAAATATTTCCATTTAAGGTCTGGATGAATTTTATTCCGTATTGTGAGAGATGCCTCGAAAATGATCGGTATTGTAGGTAAGTATAATATTGAATTCGGGTGTGAGCCCACAAACGTATGGCTTGTTAGGGCCATAATGTGGCTTGGCTCTTTGACTTTAACATCAAAACGAACGCCAGCCAGCCATGGTTACTACTTCAGTCACATTGAAACAATACCGTTTTGAATCATTTAATATAAACTTGGATGAACTGACTGCATCGTAGGTATTTGATCTTTCAGCTGAGATCTTTTGACCATTTACGCTGCGTGCAAAGTACGTTTATCAGCTACAACTGTACCAGAAGAGCAGAAGTGAGCACATCCAACATGCTTTAGGCCAGGTGCTGGAAAACTCCTACACACTGGACTCAAGCTCCCAGTTCTTTATTACAGCAACGTCGAAATATTGGGAGCTTGAATCCATTGTGTGCAGTGATTGTTCCAGTTCAGCAGGAACTGGCCCTGCTGAACAAATCAGATGCTGCGTTCTAGAAATGGACACCAGTGAAGTTATGCCTCACCCGAGGCTCTTGTGTCTTGACCAAAGCTTTGACCGCTGCCTCAGGCGGCAGAGAAAGATGTCCACCTGTTCGAAGATCCCCAGGGCATTAGTCGCATTTCACAACATCCATTACTCTTCCTGGTGACTTCTCAGTCTGATTCTGCTGCAGACTTTTTTTGGGTTCATGATCTGACCGAAAAGGCAGAATCCGATTGAGCGCCGTCACCTATTCTGAGAGATCCTGTCGATTCCCCTGCGTTTTACATCAAAACCATTCCGTCTTGCCATTTGATGACCAGTCTGAGTTGAATAACGTTTTCAATTACCTTTACGTGAGGCTAGATTTGATCTGACATTATTATAAAACCAGTCCAGGGTTGGTATCTGAAGTATCTCTCTCTGCTGCACAGACATAGAGGTCAAAGCCCCAGGTAAAGAAGATAAAAAGAGATTGCTAGCCAGGAAGCAAGTGGCTATACGCCATTGGGTACCAGAAAACGGACATGTGGCTATTCTGCTTTAACATTCTGGTTTAAACAGGATGTGGAGGCGGGACATTGGATTGGACCATAACAAACGCGGGAAGAGAAAGGCAGTGAAGCAAATTGTGTACTCGGTGTAGCTGGTGAAGCAATCCACTGTGAAATGCTTTATGTATCATTCTGAGCTGTCACTAATTGAAGATTCTTCTAAATTAGGACATCTTGGGAATCCAGGGTTTCGGGGGGTGAAAACCCGAAAATGCACCGCCGTACCATGTTGCCACTCGTGTCACTTTGAAAGTTGTGAGGTTCCAGGTTCCATGTGATGGGAGCGGTGCAGGAGGGATTGTTCAAACTCTGTGACGGTATCAGATATTGGGATGTGTATGTACGCCTGATGGTAAAATGTGCCGTTTCCAGAGAGTACAAATAAATACAGAAGGACCTACACTTGAACGATGAAGGAAGGACAGATGATTGATCAGAGCTCCTACTGGCCCATGTTTGCTGTAACTGATATATGAACAGCCAGATCATTTGATTCAGTTTGATTATATTCGATTGGACTGGATTTGATTCGACTCCAAGTAGAATTGATTGATGAAAGGCTGGTTGATTTAGAATTGCAGACCTTATTTGTCCATAAAGCATTTTGTTACTTCTAAAACGGTATTACAGTAATCAGTTGATTACTCTACTACAGTATTATACAGTGTGTGTGGTGATTCACTGGGACGTCCAACCATTCCAACAGCCTCAAATGTCAAACTAACTCAAAGAGCAGATCTTATAAAAGCTTCACATTATAGAAAACCTTCTAGGTCAAAGTTCATCTCAACTCTGCAAGATACACTGAGATTCACCTTTTCCTGCCTGGAAAACACCTGGACTCTGAAACAGAGACAAAGAGGCATTACACTGTGTCTGAGGAGAAAGTAATAACCTCTCTCTCTCATCTCTCCCTCTCTCTCCCTCTCTCCCTTTCTCTCTCTCTCCCTTTCTCTCTCTCTCTCTCCCTCTCTCTCTTTCTC
>OMOT01068968.1:0-15886 GCA_900312575.1 Acanthochaenus luetkenii | reverse complement strand
TACACATGTATAGCCTCCAGCTGATCAGTCCCTCCTTATCTTTCTGCCGTGCTCCTCTGTCTTAGCATGCAATTATGGATGGTTAGCATTGTCTTTATCAACCAACCCCTCAAATGCAGGCAGCACAAACATCCTCTAAAAAGAAAATAACTAAACTTCCTGTCTTGCTGTTTGCCCAGAGAAAAAGCACAGCTCTGAAAACCCAAAACTCAGAAACACAGTATTTAGCTGTAAACACATCTTCATTTTAGAAGCTGATTTGCCCTTTTTTGGGTGTAAGAGTCAGAGGCTTTACGACTTACCCTTCTTGTGATGATCATCGTTCACTCGCAAATATTTCCCAAGACTGGTCGGATGTTTCAACTCGATGTATCGTTTCAAATTCGTTGCCGATGTGGCTGACGTCACGTCCGCACTTGCTTCTTCAGACCCAGCGGACACAATTTGCATACAAACGTCAGGTTTCTCCCGTTTGAATCTGTGCTGACTTGTTCATAAAAGTCTTTCAAACGTTCATATGATCTGGCATGCCGGCTGCCGTAAATCCTCGGGTGCTGGAAGCAGTGCTTCGTTAACTTGAGCGTCATTAAAATGAACGAGAGCGTCGCTAACTGTCGCGAGAGTTAACGGCGCTCACGTTCACTAGTTTAAAAATGATCCGTTCAGTTCACCGTTATGAGCGCGTTCAATGAACGGCGCTCTTTTAGCGCGTTCATGCACAACACTGACCACAGTAAGGATAGTCTCCCATTTCAGGATTATATTGTATGGGTCAATAGTAATAGTAGTGAATAATAGCTTTATATCCATCCTTAGATATTAAGTTACCTTTTTTATTTTTGCTTCATCAGTTCATTAGCGTTCCCCCCTTGGGATTTTAAACAGTGACCTTACTTTGGACATGATCACAGTCAAGGGGGAAATGTACCTTAAATAATTATGCAGAGTCTATACAAAGTTGAATATAACCAATACCGAATTGGCCTTCAGGGCTCAGCAATGTGAGACGGACTGCAGCAGTAAATATTATTCTGGGAGCCACTGCATTAAACACTGTACTGAACAGCGAACTGGGCAGTGGATGGATCGCTATTGGAACAGGTCTATTTGTGATGACCCACACCTTTATGCCAACGTTAATCCTTATTATTCTTAGTTATTAGCCTCAAAGGAAATCTGGCCTTGGAAGATGTGAATAGTCTCAGAGGTGTAAGGAGGAGATACATCAACCCCAACTAACCCACCTCTAGTATTTCCTCTATTTTTAGGGCCGCTCCTGGCCAGAAGAAATAGTCAGAAAGACAAGTCTGCAGCACTATAATGGATTTCCATCATTTGGATTCCAGAGACGGTAGACAACAAAAAGTATTCAACCCCCTTTAATTTTTCTGCATTTTGTGGTGTTAAAGCCTGAATTAAAACTGTATTAAAGCAGGATATTTTGTCACTGATATACACAAAATAATCAACACATAATGTCAATGTACATTTCTTTATTCAATTAAAAAAGAAAAGCTGACATGTTTTGAGTAAATAAGTATTCTATCCCTTTGAAGTGACGTTCTTAAATTGAGTTAAGGTGCATACAAATTCCTTTGAATGGCCTTAAAATATTTATACAACTTCCCTGGAGTCTACCTGTGATGGATTCAATTGATTGGTCATGATTTAGAATGAAACACTGATGTCTATATAAGGTCTTAATGTGCATGTCAGAGGAGAAATTGTACTATGACGTCCAAGGAACTGTCTATAGAATTCAGAGACAGAGTTGTGAAGAGGCACTGGTCTGCGGAAGGGTATACAAATATGTATTCAATGTTTGGAGTTCACGTGAGCACAGCAGACTCCATCATTAGGAAATGAAGGAAAATATGTTACTACCATCAGATCAGATCAAGTCAGATCAGATCAGATCAAAAACTAAGGCAATCATATTGAATAGTTTACCTGCTCAAATATATATTTCCTGTATTGAATCACTACATATTGAGCTTCATGTTGAATTGGTGTAGAAATGACAGAGTGATTTTATTAGAAATTATCTTCACACATGTGAAATTAAGTTATGGTTCTTGAGAATCTACAAAAGTTTTTTGAATGTTTTAATTATTTAATTTTTTTATGAATTTGTTTGCTTTAACCCCTGAGCCTGTGAACTAGTCTGTAGACATATCTGGAGACTTACCATAAGAGGAAGACAAGTTCTATCCACTAGCTGCTGTCAGAAAATGTCCCTCCTCAGCAGCACTAGTGACAGTAGTGGACTAACGGTGGTCTTAACATGATGTAAGCGTGTCAACGGTTAATTGTGCACAGGCCAGTTAGGACTAGAGGTTAATGTACGTACATGGGCAACCAAATCTCCTTTTTACTGCTGTAGTTAATCCGTTTTCACAGACAGATAACCATACAAGATATGTTTGTAGTCATATGAGAGCAATTGTTAGACTTGTTTACTCTGAGCAACATATGGGTGCTGAGTATATCAGTTCACAGGGAGACAAAGGTTAGGGTTTCTCTAGCAGCAGAGTTATCTGACATGAAAATAAGGGGTGCATAAAGCTTAGGTACACACTAGGAGTCATGGCCTTCATTTGCATAATCCTAAGAGTTTCAGGAATATCGTAGCGCACACCTGTGACAGGCCGTCGACTAGTGTGACACCCCCCAAAACAGTTAACAGCCAATGAGATCTCAAGCGGGAGTACAATACACAATGCAGGATGTCTATAGCTCTTTAGTACAAACTGCAGCCACGGCTGCTGAAGCTAATCGCAGCCATTCTATCCAATGTCCACCAGATGCATGTGCGGCACGTGTCACTCGTGTCCCAGGTGCGCCTCTCCGCTAAATATACACGCCTGATCTATTTTTAGCCGCACCAGCTTGTCTCTCTGAAGCATGGAATGTATATAAAGGGCTGTATTCATTTATAATTAACACAGAACTAATATGTATACATACATTTAGTTTATTACTATCACAGTTGTACTTAATCTGGTATTATGTGGTATGTGGAGAGAGAGGTTGCTGTCATGATGATGTGATCAGGCACAATGGGGCAGAAGTCGAAGGTCAGAAATGCTTTGTCAACATGGTCGATGAGAGGTTTATTTTGGAAGGAAAATGTATCAAAACTAGAGAGCACTCAGTAGAGTGCATACCTCTGCCAATTGGTCCTTGTCCCATAACCTATCTCTCCACCAAGTTTCATCGAAATCCGTCCATAACGTTTGGAGATATCTTGCATACAGGCAAACAAACAGGGGTGAAAACATAACACAGGCTCCTTGAAGACGCTCCTATTCTGAAACACATTCTGGATGGGTGTGTCTCAGAGGGAAACTGAATTGGTCATCAGACGTCTTTTTCTGAAGAATTGCAGCTCTGCCCTAGGATACAATCAACCAATCTTATAACCTCAAGCTGACATGTATATTCTTGTGTTACATTTGCACTGTATTTGAAAGGGGGAAAAGAGGGATTAACAAATAGAAATTATACTGACACCAAACACATATACACAAAATACTGCTCCCAATACCCCCTGCATGCTTAGGGGAGTCAACTCAAGGGTCCATTATCTTTCACAAAATGTGTCGCACAATGTTTGTGCGACACATTTCACCAAACCTTGCCCTATCAAACTGCTGTAGAGATAAGCTTAACTTTGAGACAAAAACACTGTGAGAGCTAGGATAGTTTCTGTAACCAAGGTGCCATATGACAAGCAGCAGTAGAATTCCTGTCATGTTTTTCAGGTGACACTAAGTGGATTACGCAAGATTAAATATGACAAAAGAGGAAGGAAAGGAGGAATTAGACTTGGTTCCTTGCTTTGAACAAGTATAGTAATATGATATATAGCCTAGCATAAATCCTTAATTATGTCATGCGCCCATGAGGGCTTAGTCATATCACTTTAGATGTCCCATAATGCCTTTTTATCTCTGATTTATGTATCATCTTCATTTTTCCAGGATGTGAACAATACAGTTGACCAAGATGACCAAATGTGTCCCATTTGGTCTCTAATGTGGAATCTGTATGTGTAATGGGTTTTTAGTCATTAGTCATGAGATGATTAATGTTCAGTATGCTTTCTTAGGATGAAATCATTTTCTGAAAATCTAGTAAGGAATTGATCAGATGATGACCTTGAATTTAGTTACATGATTAAATTTTTTGGAAATTAAATGCAGTTTTGGAAGCTGTTTGGATTCTTGGGGAAACAGAATACCTCTAATTTGGGGGGGAATATTTTATTATGAACATGTTAATAGTAAAAGATATTGAATATTGTCACACAATAGCATGCATTGGACATTTAAATAAAAAAAATATCAGTGTCAGCCTTCAAAAACCCATATCGGTCTAAACTCTAATTCACAAATGCACACATACCTGCACATTGCACACAACTACCTAATACGATTGCCCTGTGAGATGTACTGTAGATCTGCATGCTCTCTGCCATATCGCTTCTTTAAAGACTCAAGAACACACACATTCTACAAAGAAGACACTAGGAACCAAGTTATTTGAGAGTCAGAGGCAGGCTAGTGGGCCACCAATTCCTACAGTGACCGACGGGTGCAAACACATTATAAGGGCCCAAAGCAATTGCATTAAGAGAAATCTGCTGCAAATTCAGAAACTATGCAAATTCAAAATCACATGCAAACCACAAAAACAAATGCAACAGAATGCGCTGCATATCCAGTCAACACAACGGAAGTGGTCCAGGCCTCTAGGGGAGCGCTAAGTGGAATAGATAGATTTTTGACACGAGACAGAGGGAGACAGTTTCAGCTATTAGGCCTTATCTTGTAGATGTTGTTATGCTTGTTTAAGGGCTCCTGGTGCAGTCTCGGTCATGAAACGTCAACACGCGATCTCAGCTCGTCATGAGTGATTGTGTGGTGGCATCGATCTTTATAAGAAGAGAGACAAAGGAGATGATAGGAAGCTTGTTTCTTCCCACTGCCAAACTAAACACTGTCTTATAATAATAAGAGATAATGCCTGGAGCATTTCCGTTTTGTTTGTTTGGAGGTCTTTTCTGTTGCATTTGTTTTGTGGTTTACACGTGTTTTTGACTTTTCAGAGCATTTCCTGTTAATGTATTTGCTTTGGCATTCTGCAGCGTGTTTCTTCTTTTCCGTTGTTGTATTTGCTTTGGATTTTTGTATATGTTTTTGAATTTGCATTGAAGTTGCAGCACGTTCTCTTAATGCAATTGCTCTGGGCCCTTGTAGTGCATTTGTACTGGTTGACCACCGTAAATTCCAGATTATGTGGCCCGTCAGCTGCAAATACAGGCGGCAGAAATATGCTTTGCTCATCCAGGATAGTGATCAGGACAACATAAAAATGGCTCTGCTTAGCTTCCTGTGTTCTGGGCATCCAGGTCCATTTTAGATTTTGCTTACTGTGAATAGCAAGATTATAGGTCTGTTTATATGAAATGGACAGAGGTATTAGACAACCAGCAATACCATGGAAGGCCTGGATACGTGCATGCACAGACCAGGCCATAATTTTACATTTTACTCCTATTTCATTGATGGAAAGACCTTCTCTACTCATTAAAATTGATCATCCATACAGCTAGTGTAATGGATGGTAAGGAGAGCATATAGAACTCTCTGGCAGCTTATTTCAAAGTGAAAATTGACTCTTTGTACCCGCTGATGGATATTTTTAAAGAGAGATCTTAAGCTCAGTGCTGAAAAGGGCCATCCCAAAGATGGATAAATGAAAGCACAGACGGACAAAATAGTGGAGTGCCAGGTAAATCACCTTGTTTTTATTAACTTTAGCTAAAAACAAGTAAGGGTTTCTGAGGATCCTATGATTTCCTTTTCAAATCGAAGCGTTCCTCTCTCAGAGGCCCGCCCAAATGCACATTATTAGTTTTATGGATTTGACCGAGCTCCATCTGTATCAAAATGTAGCAGTGATTCTCTGGAAGCTTAGATTGATTGGGGATATCGACTACTCTTCCACCTCCCCACTCAACCTGTTCACTGGCAGCATTGCTAATACTCCAAATCAGGGGTGTAACTCTTTCCCTGTGGCTCATCAATTCAACAACCCTTTTATAAAAGGGTAAATTAAACCACGTCCCACAGCCATTTTACCTCACCGACAGCAGGTTAATGGCTCATCAAGAGTCTGTTCTCTTTCCTAAATCTGCTCTTCTCATTCATGTGCCTGCTCGCCCTTACAGCAGCCCCATTGAAGACATTGGCCTCTCTCTGTGTGTGTGTGTGTGTGTGTGTGTGCGTGTGCGTGTGCGTGTGCGTGCACGTGTGCACTTGCATGTTTGTGTAAAGAGTAAAAATACAGTATTGACATGGAGTAATCTCAGGCCAGCTGGCAAGCTGACATTTTTGGTTGAGGTGAGTAGTTGGAAAGAGATAGAGAGAGAGACCTTACAGAGTGGTGAGCCACAAACAAAATAGGCAGTTTTCTGGCACCATCATCTGTGGCTTCTCCAGCGGTGGCTATGAAATTATCAGATGTTGGTGCAGCAGTAATTAAGGCCGTCTCCCAGAGGACAGACAAAGGCTATGGGCTACCGATAGACTCTGGGAAATTGGCTCCAGCTCACCGGTGAGACAGTAGAGAAGGAAAATGGAGATCTCTGCTTCCTGCTAATCCCGGTTGAGACTGTTTTTTTAGATTAGATTATATCAGATCAATTTTATTGTCATGCCATCTGTATACAAAGGACAGTATATAGATAAACAAAATGGCTTTCCTGAATAAACGTAAATTAGGGAAAATATACATATTCCATGCAAAAGATCTTACTTGCTCTGAGTTGAAGAGGCTTCAACCTGAGGATAACCTCCATGTCCATCACAGTTTAGCATTAATGATATGGGGGTTTGGATGCCATGAGTGCAAGTCCCTGTGGCTATATATTATACACTATTATACACATTAATGGCCGCCATAATTTTTTTTATATTGTTATTCTAGCATTTGCCAGCACTTCTGTGTTTCAGGTGTCTTTCAGTATCACTTTATACATTTGATACATTACTACCTGGTATCCCAGTATTGCTGTTAGGAATTAGAACAATCCTCTGCTGTGATGTCACTGTGGAGACATGAACTGCTCAACTCCTACCGAGCTGTGTTGTGAATGCAGAAGGGAACCAGATCTCCAAGGAGCTGCTCCACAGACCCATCTCCCCTTCCCTTAGGGGAAAAGCCCTAGTTGGAGTCCTCACTTACATTATCAAACGGCCCCTGTGTCTCATGTAATATTAACATGTGCTAAATCAGTGGCAAGCAGCAGCAGCAATGTTTATACATCATTAGCACGGGCTTGCCAAGCCACATAGAGAGGGGCTGTTTTTGTGTTCACAGATTAGGAGGGTTTGACACATGATTACAGTATATATGGGTTCACTGTTTTATAAGGTCACTAATTTAGGCCTGCTACGTCCATCCTCCAGGAAAGACACTATGTGCAACTCTACAGAGTGCTGTAAAAATGTGTTATGGTTAAAACTGTAATAGTAGAAAAGTAGTCTAACAGAAGGCAGAGCATTTTTATAATGTCTTGCTTATATACAGTATGTTGTCACTTTTTGTTCACCTCAGCTTAATCGTGTGACATAAATTAATGTATGGAAAAACATATATATGTATAGTTTTGCCTCATTGCATATACTGGTCTTCTTTAAAAATAAAACAACATGTATTTTTGTAGATTCTTTCATGCTTCGATCATGAATTGTTTGGGGGGGGAAATTATTTTGATTTATATCTTGTGAGAGGGGCAGGTAGAAAGTGTGTTTGTGATCAGGGGGCTGTTTGGCTTTTAGACACAGACTAATCATCAGAAAGCTTTTGAGGTGAAGTGAGCTGTCATGAAGTCAAATCTGCTGGAAATTAAGTATATTAATCACATAGTGCTTCATTTAGTCCTTTTCTATATACGGCTCTGATTTGTGAATGTGTTAGGATGGGAGGGCTTCAGTTGGGAAGGGAGAGAGAAAGCAAGAAAATGCTTGGTGGTGCAGAAAAAAAACCATCCCTTCTCGTTACGAAAAATAGATCATCTCTTCTAATTAGAGCCACGGCTTTTTACCACAGTAGAAATATGGAATAACGCAAGCTAGCCATGGTAGGCGCCACCCACCACTGATTAATTAGGTGAGTGGATAAGAGCTAAGGACCTTGTGATTTTGCCCCAGATAGCTTATTAAGTGTAAAGCGCAATATATTGGAGGTCAAGTCCTTTGGGAAAATATTAGTACCATTTCCAGAGTTGGTATGATGCACTGCTTATGAGATGATATTGCCCAACATCTAGTTGTTTATTGCCTTATTCCCTAACATACTATTTTTAATATAGACAGCTAGAAAGATAGATAGATAGATAGATAGATAGATAGATAGATAGATAGATAGATAGATAGATAGATAGATAGATAGATAGATAGATAGATAGATAGATAGATAGATAGATAGATAGATAGATATCGAACAAAGCATTGCCCTAATCACCATGGAAACGTGAAGATATCAAGTAATGCACAGTGGCGTTTGCTCAATAATCATGAGACAATAGAGTAGATGGGTAGAGAGAGATTTGTTCCTTGTCAAATGTGGAGTGACGGGTTTGGAGAGGAAGGGAATTTTGGCACCAGCAGAAAGGCATTGCTTTAGCAAAGAGCACTATGGATGATTGGGGTCTTCCTTTTTAGATGATTAAGACAGTGTTAGAAGAAGAAGAGGGGTGCATTAAGGTAAAAAGTTGTCGTCTCATCCTTTTGATGAACTATTAAAGGTAAAACAAGTTCATCTAACAGCTAGTTATCTAAAAGCTACTCCATTATATGTGTAATATAGGCAAGATTATAGTGTAATTACCTCAAATTACTGACATTATAAATGTACTCTATAGAATTATTACAATCTAAAACAGAGGTCTCCCTTCTTGACACATTTGTCCCAATTGAATCCACAGCATGACATCCTACCTCCTAGGACATCTGACCTTCTGTTATTTCTAGTTGGCCATTAATATATGAACTTCTCTTGTAGCCGGGTACAGTCATATCCTATTTCCTGTGAAATTAATGACCAGAAGTGTTAACATATCCACATGTCTGCAACTTCTGCTGATTTTTTTCTCAAATGAAATAAATAAAGCAGGGACATAAATCCAGTCAAGCACAAACAGGACATACCAAATGTAATTCCCCTCTTCCATGACCCACTGTAATCTCTCTCCTCAGCATTTTGGGGACTTTGTTTATTTATTTATCCTCTCCATTTCAGAGTTTCTCCCAGTTTCCTTTAAGACTTAAGACAGGATAAGTTGTGGTTTGTTTTGCAAAAGTCATAGGTGAAGAGAATAGCCTGGATGAGGTGGAACTAAGGGTGAGAGACAGCAGGTGCAGCACAGGCCTAAACTGACTCACAAAGCAATTACAACATTCCCTTATGCATATTCATGTGGAAGACACTGCTTATCACTATCCATGTCCTGATTCAGACTATGCATGTGTATGTGTGTGTGTGTGTGTACATATAATACACATGCACACACGCACATACACACATGCACACACACACATGTATTTCTCACCCTCCCGCTAGCTACTCAAATCATCAGACCACGTCTGGCCATATACCACCCAGAGTGATTTAGCAACACTCTTTCTCCCCCTGGCCCGGGAATCATGCGGTATCCACAGTTTACTGGACTATGTAATGTTGTCAGTGTTGAAATACAAACTGGTTGTATGATGCATGTTGTGCTGCCCTACCCTTGATGTATGAATGAACACTGGAAAAACACTTCTTTTTTTGCACGAGTGCTCCAATACGTATTGGCGAGAGCGTGTAATATGATTGTTATTTTTGGTTCATTTGATCTATATGTATTCATTGATTTGATCTTATTGCATTACAGGCAGCCATGGGGAGTGGGATGCTTTGCATGTGATATATATTTGAATTGGAAATGAATTGTAACTGGAAAGGCTATTATAGGACATGTGTGTCCACACATCTGGATGTTATATAGACACAGCGGTTTCACCCAGATGTGATTCTGGGAGGTGGGCTGTGTTATCTGCCAGGACTAAAAGTTATGGTCACTGTATGTGGCTCATATACTGTAGTGTAGGTCATCCATGTTTTCTAAAATTACAGCTAAAATAGTCTCTCCTTAAGGATAACTGACATAAAATGTTGTTCAGGGTTGCCAAGAATGCAAACAATGCATTGAGTTTGAGAGTGGAATGGGTAACTAGTCAATAGAGACACAATGTCTCCCACTGTCCGCAGTTACATAAATGGATAGAGTGGGACCATATCTTATTCATAAATGTCAAGGTGAAAATGTCCCTTGTACAACAGAAAAATATCACTGCCTATACTGCTGTAAAGATACTCTTTATGGCAGACGGACAGTAAGTAGGAGGGTGGGCGGATGATGGCATTCATCCCAATAGTGACAGAGAATGAAGAAATATTTGTAGGTTCAAGATAATTTAATGTTTTATTGACAGACAGTACAAGCTGAAATAGATTTTTCAAACATCACCTGTTGCTGGGTAGTATGACACAAATACAGAGGTTGCTTCAAAACGATTGGAAAAAAATGCAATTGCTGTTTCTAATGCAGGGAGACGTCATTACTCTATTACCTCCTCTGCGCTTGTCCTTGAGTTGAAAGCCACAGTGTCACATCTCACCTACACATTTGAAAACACCCCCCAAAATTATTTAATACTGTAACATGCATACACAGACACACACACATGCACTCACACACATACATACATATATTTTCTCAGGGGGGATGTTCTCTGATCATGATTCTCATACAATACTGGACAAGGGAGTGACAGGCCACAGGTAGTGGTTGCCCATGCCTTTTAAAGTGGTTGGAAAGCTAGAAAGCAAAAATATAAAAAAAGAAAAAAGTTAAAAATCATTGTATCAAATCTATGGAAGCCCTGAAAGGCAAGGTGAAAAAAAAAATGTGGTAGACAATTTCTATTTTTATCTCGTCTGGCTGAGTTATTGAGTCATTTGGATGAGTTATTAAGTCATTTGGATGAGATAAACGTAGAAATTGGCAGCACATTCGATTGTCGTTGGAACGACACATGGAGTATCAATTAATCATAGTAAGCTCAATAACAAAAATGTCCAATATGTTCATTAAAAGTTTACTCCCCAAAACTCTAAACATTGTACCAGTGACTTACTGGCGGAAGCCGTGAACGGCAATGCAAGAAAAATGACGACTTAGTAACACATCCGGACGACTTCGAAACTTGTCCAAACGGCTTAAGTCGTTCAAATAACTTAGCAACTCTTCCAAATGACTAAGTAACTCATCCAGACAAGATAAACGTAGAAATTGGCGGCCAATTTTAGATGTTTTCACCTTGCCTTTCACCTTGGCTTCTGTACATATCCACACATATAAATATTATTTATACTGCATCACAAACTAATACCTAATACCTACAATTTCTGAGAGGCTACAAGCTTTTCAGATACAGTTATGCCATAATTTACAGCCCAAAACTGTACCTTAGTTGTCTTAGTTGACCTTTCTTGAAGATTCTGACATCATCAGCGTGGATAATTATGATGAGAAGGATTTTGATTGCGCTGTTAGTCACCTGCAGTAACAGAGCTAACAGACACATGACACAGCAAGGTAACTACTTTTAATTATAGCATTTCTGTCCTACAAAATGGCAAAACCTGTTTAGTTTGGTCAGTAATTAAATACTCTTATCAGCCCCTGTTTACTTTATCACCATGGTAACAAACATTCCCCCTGGGCAATCAAGCAGTAGAACACTCAATCAAGACTGACGCATCATGGTGGGAACATATTGACCCCAAAGCAAGGCTGAAATAAGCAAGATGGTGTTGCAAGAGATTCTGCTCAGGGGTGTTTCAGACCCTTGGTCGGGATCCAGTGTTGAATTAGGACAAATACTATTCTCAAAAAGTTGAGACCCCTCTTTTATATCACTAAATTATCATAAAAGATTATACACATGATTTGATTGCAGAGCATCAACTTAATCATAGAAAAGCATGGATATTCATTGATTCATTTCTAAAGCATCACTTTCTAGGCCCTGTAATTCCTAGATTTGCTATGAAATGGAAAAAAGAACAACAGAAAAACTAGACTGCACTCAGGCAAGGTGCCAAATTGCGCCTTATAGTCTAATGTGGGTTTTTGACACCCTTGACCATTTGACCTCAAAATCGAATCAGATCCAGGGTACCTTCGGCTGAATGTATGTGCCAAGTATGAACATCACAGGGTTATTTGTTTTGGAGTTATAGTGGGAACATACATACATACCCATATACGTACTGTACATACAGACAGCACTGAACACCCTACTTGCACGACCTGCTGTCGCAAGTAACAACTGATATGACAGATGTGTCAGGGTTTACCTTGTGCCCCTTAAATGCAAAAGACATGCTGTCCTGAACCTAGATGCTTTACAGCACCTTTTTATACATCTTAGCTGTGATTCTGTGGATCTTCCTTGATTAGCTGTTAGTGACTAACCTTTGTATGCTCCATTTCATCCGCACTGATCGTAGAGAAATAATTGTTCCTATACCAACCTTTCACCCAGACTTTTTATTAATGCCCAGTTCTCTGAAAGAGAGTGGGAGTTTTTCATAGAGGGTCTAAGGTTGGGGGTGTTGTTTTCATTCATCATTTTCATTTATTGTTTCATAATGTGGGTGTTGTGTGTTTGAGACTGTAAATGTGATTACGGGCAAAACAAATAACTTGAATTGGCTTGACTTCTGGGGAGAGGGAACCACTTCAGGTCATAGCCAACTTCATTAATTGCCGTGGGTTCACTTGGGTTCATGTTGCCATGTCACACCCAAAAGGATCTGTTACATCAACTCTTAATGTGTGTGATTATATTTTGCAGTTAGCTTTACTCAGTGTCACATATTTAGTTATGAAGCCATGTCTCCTCTTGCTGTGTGGGAGGCCTTTTTTTCCTCACGGACCCGTACTATTCTGGGCCAGCAGCTCTGCTATCTGACACCCAACTTCTGGTCGCTATCCTCCCGGAGGTGAGGCTGAAGCGGTCCTCTCTCCTATGAGATGCTGGGCTCACACACAGAGAGACTATGCCACTGCAGACACCAGCAAACAACACACATGCCACAGACTACATTCCCAGAGGTGTCAGATGGAAGGGGGTGTTACCACTACCTATTCCACAGGGCTGAACCTAAACAGCTCTTAGCCATTGACTAAGACTCTGTTCACTACTCTCCTGAGACTCGCTCACATATTTGAAAGTCAGATTTTTGTAAAAAAAATTTAAACCAAATCTCTTGCTTCTATTACAGTTTCATTGTTGCAGGAAATCTGACACATCTAAGTCTCTCTCTATGTGTCTCTTGCGCTCTTTCCCTCTCTCTCATACCCAGGCTTTGCATGATTACCCATCAAGGTACATTGATAAGCCCAGATGAGAATTTATGGAAATCTATAAAACCTTTGCTCGGTGACTTGTGTTAACACCATTTTGACACATTTTCCAAATACAGTTCTTCGTACCCCTTATCAGTGCTGGCATGTGTCATCCTTTGGTCACCATGGACACCAGTGGAATATAATCTGCTCATTGTTTCCAGCTACTCCCTCTCTCTTTTTTTTTCTTTCTCCTCCTCTTTTCCTCTCGTTGCCCCTGTTGCATTCATGCATAGATGGCATGCTAAGTGAAAGAGGAGCCAATGGGGATGAGCGATGCCTGCTAAGCTGGTCTTAGTCACGGGGCATTGTCATTAGATTAATGGAGCAGAAGGAGCCATCCGTTCTCTCTCCAGAGAGGAGCTTTACTTTTGATGGGCTGGGGAGAGGAGAGAATGAGAGGGAGGATGTGGCTCAGCCTCAAATGGAGGATGATTTGGCACTTCCACCATCCTCCCGCCGATTCCATACAACTGCAGTAATGGTTTTCAACGTGGACACCTGGGACCCTCACAGGTCTTTGACATTATCACCATGTTCCCCAGAAAAATAAGTAATGGTTTAATTTCTCTACCATTTCATTTAGCACAATGCAATTTTTATTTGACACACCAAAGTAAACTCAAATGCTATATATTAGAACAGAAATACACATCCTGCAGCCTAAACAACAATTTATTTACCTACAGCATACACGTTCATATCCACACACTTTATTCAGTTTAGAATTCAATGTTTGCTGTGGTGAATTAATCCTGACAAGAGGGGCAGAAAAACAGACAAAACCTGAGTAGAATAAAGTTGCACAACTGTGTTAGCAGAGGAGAAGAGACAACTGTTGCCATGGCAAGTAATCTAAAAGTTGTCTGCTTTACCATTTCCAGCCAATTACCTCAAACTTTTGTTTAATCTGGGTGGCAAAGGTTTTTGGCAGCAGATTTACTCTGAACTGTGATGATTATTTCAGCAGAAGTGTTTTCTGAGGTTAAATTTGTTAGTTGTTGATACTTCCTTTAAAACAAGGTAAATGTCTTCACCTGAATGCCTTAATGTTAGGTGTATTTGTAGACCCACACAGCTAAAATATACTACCCAACCTCAGCATTTGTACGATTGGCAAACAAAGGCACATGGGTTTTCCCAATCCATTCACTGAACTAGTGAAACAATATATATATGATTATCTGCCTGGTTTGGCACTTCTAAGGATGTCCACTGACCGCTGAATTGCTTATACATTTTTAAGTAACTGCATTTTGAATGTGGTTAACGATATAGCAATTATTGGGGTTGGGAGGTAGGGTTTGGTTTGGTGTGTGTGTGTGTTTCTGGCTGTCTGCAAAAATGTGTACTTGCACTTGCCACTCCTCTGTGGACAATGGCAATTTGTGCTATCACTATCCTGCTTTGCTCGTCCACCAGTGTCCTTATCATTCCATTTGGTTTGCCTTGCCTTGTATTATTCCCTGCTCCTACTTTTATTGGCATTTGCTTGCAGTGGAAGTTACATTTCGTTTTTCAGTTATTCTGTGCCAACTGTATAACCTCGCATAACACAATACGAAGAGTGGGAAAAATAGAACTATGGTAGCTTGGTCTAGAGAAACACTAAGTCTGGTGCAGGGGGCAAGTCCCTGGTGAGTTACATCTTTATGAATATGGCAATTATGGGACTGAAAGATAACTTCTGTCCTAGTAAGTTTTTGGAGACTGCTGTCTGAAGAGAACTGTGGGAATGAAGCAGAAGCATGTTGTCTCCTAGTCAGTTGTCCCACTGAGACCAGCAACAATTAATGCACATTCACCAATAATGCTATTGTTGTGTTTCTGCTTTTCTGCTTGGAAATAAGAAAGCAAATGAATTGATGGAGATTTTGTGTGTTACTCTCCCCAAAGTCCAGCTAGTCGTGTTTTTTTATTTAATTTTTTACCTGTCCTCTAACCACAGGTTAAACATTACAAGTACTATGCTGCCATTTATACTACTCATGTGTAGCTCTCTTATTTCCACGTCTGTCAAAATTCGAAATTTTTGAACAATCCTTCTACCCTCATCCTTTGAGAAGCTAAATTCAGTACCTTTAATCTCATTGGACGGCTCAAAATGTAAACATTTTTTTACGTATTATTGTAGTGCCACCGCAAAAAATAATAATAATATATATATGTATATTGTGGCAGCCCCAAAAAATAAAGTTTTTTGCGGTGGCACCAGAAAAGTATACAAAAAACCGTACTATTTTTTTTTGGGGGGGGGCGTATTATTTTGGTGCCACCCCAAAAAAAAGTTAGACTTTTTTTGCAGTGCCACCAACAACAAAAAATCATAATAATAATAAAAACTTTTAATAATAA
>OMOT01068954.1:0-11303 GCA_900312575.1 Acanthochaenus luetkenii | reverse complement strand
CAGAGAGGAGGATGAGGGGGAAGATCAATACCATCCTGGAGAACCCCTCTCATCCTCTCCATGATGAGCTGAGTCTGATGAGGAGCACCTTCAGCCACAGACTCATCCTACCACGAAGCAGGACGGAGCGCCTTAGGCGTTCCTTTGTGCCTACAGCCATCGGACTGTTCAACACGGTCAACAAGTGACCAGCGACCCCCCCCCCCACACAAACACACACTTACACACACTCGCCACCCTGCACTATGTTGCACATGGAGATTACACATCTCTGGACTATACCATGGGACTCAACTATCCCACACAGGACTCAATTTAGTGATACAGTTGTACATTTGTATTATTTATAAGTGCCCACTATTGTTATTGTTACCTGCTATTACCTGCATCTTTTATTTCTTTCCCCATTGCCTTCCCCATTCTGGCACTGTGTTGCCAATTGCTGCTGTAACACCTGAATTTCCCCTAGGGGATCAATAAAGTGCATCGAAATCTAAATACGCGATCGCAGCCCCTGGTTCTGTGGACATCATCGCCGACCGTGCCCCCATCTGTCTGTCTCTATTGCCTTATCTGTTTCCTATGTCACTGTCATTGCCTATGCTATTGTACATTCCACTGTTTGTCCCGGCACCTATTGCACGCTCAGCCATCCTGGTGAGGGATCCTCTTTGACCTGGCCCACCCAAGGGTTCTTCCTTTTTTTCACCTAATAAGGTTTTCTTGGCTGGTGGTGCCGGGTAGTTTAGGCCTTGTAGAATAGGTAGGCTTGCTATGGTTTGCTAAAAATAGAAAATAGATAGGGCAAATTCAACCAGATGGTTGGTAGAAATTATGTTAACTTCGGCTCCCTATAGATAGATGCAATTGGAGCCTCTGGTCCCGCCCACAGTCGGCCAGAATAGGGTGACACCACATCAATAACGTTGATTGCAGAGTTAGAGCCCCAAAAAAGAGCTGCTGTTTTACCAGTATTTCCATTAAACAATCCCCTTCCTCAGCTCTACTCAGCCATACGTCACTGCAAGCCAATGAGGCAGGCCAGCAAGATACACCGGTGATATCCGTCCATGTCGGAGCATGGGGGTTCATACCCTGTCTTCAATTACATCCCATAAATGTCAGGCTGGCTCTCCAATCCCCGCATTGGTTAGCAGTAGACCTCACAGGGGTATCCGCTCGCTCAGACGTGACTGGAATCGGACCAGCGCCATTTCCATGCACAAGTGTGAGCATTTATTACATGTGTGTCTTATCAAAAGGGAACCGATAAGCCGGCAGCAGACGGTCCTGCAAGGCGGAGCGTGATTCAATTAGGCTGCGCTGCTAATTGACTCGTGATTAAAGCCAGAGACGATTGATAAAGTGAAGGGTAGCTGTCTTCATCTTCTTGGGCTTGATTGAGAGGAAGTGTGATGGAGAGCCTGTATGTGGTGCTGCGTAGAAACAGCTGGGTGCTTGAGCAGCTTGAACAGCGTACAAGTAATGAAAGCCATGAAACTGCCTGATTTTATTTCCTCTTTTTTTCTCAACATTTTCATATTTTTAAATTCTGAAAATAAAGGGAATATGCCACTTAATTAGGTATTAGGTTCGGATAGTGAGTCACGTATAATTAAAGGTGAAATAAGTAAGATTTTCACTGCCCCATAACACAAAATAACCATAATATATAGATTTTGGGGGTAGGGTTATTGATCAATACCAATGACTCAGAAAGTGCTGAGATTTCTGGCTTTCAAAAGTCACTTTCCAGCCGTCCTCTGCCTGTTACGGAGACCGGTAGATCTGGCCGCCGACAGTTGGATAGAAATCATAAATTACTAAAGCACAAGTATAAAGCACACAGACAAGGTTGAGGGGGTCATTTACTGTTTGACTAAATGTTAGAATGGGCAAGAAGCTGAAGAACGTGGTATGATGGTTGGTGCTAACTAGATGCACAGCTTCCAGCATCACAGCCACCCTCCTGGGATTTTGTCACTAAAGTGTCGAGCTCATGGTGCAATCGTGGAGAAAACGTCTCGTTTAGCCTAAACATTGTCTGAATCCGTCATGTCATCCCCTTCTCTCACCCCCTATATCTTTCCTGTTGACTTTAAAATAATGGGGGGGGAAATTGCCAAAAAGAAATGTTAACTTCCAGCAGGATGAAGATGTTCAGGAGCATGACAGATTTTTGTTCAGTTCAGATGTCAACCCAATAGAGACCTTTGGGATGAGGTGGAACAGGAGAAATATGCAGGAACTGAGTGACGCTATGAGTCAACATGGACCAAGATGCCTATGAAACGTTTCCAGCACTTTGTTGAATCCAGGACTTGAAGAAAAAGCTTTTCTAGAGGCAAAAAGAAGGTCCTACTTGCTACAAGCTAAGTGTAATGAAGAAAGTAGTTATTGAGTGTATTTAGGTGTATAGTCCCTCAACACATGCCTAATGACTTCTGTATACGTTTATGGCCTCCTGTATACCTGTTAATGTGAATACAACCCTGTATACAGTATATGTTGTCTGCTACATTACGTCCTGTTAATGCTGGAATCCCAAAAAAACATGTGCAAATATTCATAATTGGACATTTCAGAGTCTTGGAATTACCATTTGAATAGGCTTCTGTAACCCCCATTTGCTCTATTCTTATTTACATCCTATTCTTGTGTGCTGTGTCCTATTACTATTTTGCTGCTGCAAATGAAGTCTCATCTAATTTAATCTCTCTTCCTGAGCAACAAAATAAGACACAATTCCAAAGCAATCATTTACAAAAGATGCATTTCATTATATGTTTGGAAGATGGACACAGTATGCTAAACCATAAAGATAATGTAACAAACAATTGTACTAGTCAAATATGAAGTATGTTAAAAGTAAACACTGACTCTGAGCTCAATCTCTCTGGTCTGGTAATATTACACTGTTAGATGTAACTATGCAGTGCTAGCAGGGTGTTGAGCCGCCGGCCCCGGAGTTTCCTGTCTGGAGGTCCATAAAGGTCTGGTAGTGGGGGGGCAGTTCGACCAGAGCCTGGACCGTCTGGGCCAGCCGACTCAGACCCACATCCTCCATGATGAGCAGGGGGGAGCACAGGGAATCCTAGGAAAGGAGGGACGATGGAAACACATTCACTTCATGCAGAGACGAACATTACTAGACTGATATATGAGGCCGATATCAGTCTTTTATTAAAATCAGATCTGGTCCAGTCAGTGTAGTCCACATCTGATATGATGCAGTTTGATTATATATTTATTGTAGAATTGATCAATACTACACTGGTTGTCTATGAGAAGCTCTTAATCTGAACTGATTCTAATGGGACATTTTGATTTGATTGAGTGGAGCGTTTAGTGTCACATGATGGTCTAAATGCTGTTTCAGAGGCTCTGATACAATTCTGGGGGAAATACTGAAAAATGAAAACGGTGAAATTTAAAGATAAATATGTGGCTTATGGGTTAAATTATTTGACAGTGACAATCTTGATTCATCATTTTGGATGTCAGAACATTTTGGTGACTGCAGGTGAAACAGTAATGGTTGGTGTTGAAGTAAAGACTATGAGAGATCTTGTATGTGAAATTCAACAGCAGAAGTTTTCCTCTATGGTTCTTCTTTCTTCTGGTCATCTTTCTCCTACAAATAATCACTGTCAGTAACCAGTTCTCCTGATTGCTTTGGTCTCCATTCGCATTGATGGAAAATGACCAATTGATGACAACAGTACCCAGGATTAAAACTGCCGATTCAATGAACTTTTGATTGAACTGATTTGTATGTAGTCCAGTGCTGCCTATCTGACATGTACTTTCATCACGCCGGTTTACAGTATGCATCACAGTGACCACCAGTTGATTGTATGTAAAACATGGTCGGCATTGAAATCCTTCAGTCCCCAGATCCAGTATTCCCGCCAAGGAAATCTATCCTGTGGCAGTTTCTTTTCTTCCATAGACATTCTGGTTTTGTTCTTGGTTTCTCTCGTCTATCTCTATCTGCATCAGTTTAAACTGTGATGTGTGAAAGGCCAACTGAGTGGTGAAAGAGTTAACAAATTACTGTATCATTGCCACTCTCTACCACTGCATGTAATTTCAATCTCATCTAAAGACCACGCACCCTGTCAAATCTTCGTTTTTATTGCCTCAAGGCCTGAATGAAACCCATTAAATCAGACTTATTCCACGTTCCTTTGGATAGCTTAGCACCTAGGCAAATCAAGATCAAAACAAACAGCTAATAATTTCTGAGAGTGTATTAAAATGGGAAACTACAACACACAAGAAGATGTGATATCAGATTGGAGTTTTAGTTCTACAAATATTTCTTGGAAGCAGAAATAATCTCACTGGTTGAGTTAAACCTCAATGGGCGGTTCAATGGCAAATTTGAATGAACTCTGGTCAAAACATAAATCAAAAATAATATAGACCTACGTGTAAATGGGCATGACTTAGGTCAGCAGGCTAGTTAACTAGTTTACCTAGATGTAGGTTAGTATGGCTAGTTTGAACTTTGAAGGTCAGCTAGACTAACTAACTTAGATCATTTAGTATAGTTAGATTGTATTTGTCCAGTGAGTTACAAGAGCACTGGGCTTTATAATTATTAGCTTCATCTTCACTTATATCTTGCCCTTTTCACTGGGCTTCAGTCTAATGTTACTAAGCCAGAAACATTTGTTCTTTGGCTCCGCCTATTGAGGTTTCACTCAACCAGTGACATTTCTGCCTCTGAGAAATTCGTATACAACTAAAACTCGTGTGAATAAATGCCTGGAAACTGGCCACCAATTACAGCTGCAAATACGTTGACAGAATCAGTGACCTGATCCTTAGATCTCACTTTAATCGAGTTCCTGAAACAGCATTCTTCAATGGATTCGCAGTGACACCATGAACTATAATAAAAGAGGTGAAAGTCAATCCACATCGATACAATCCAGTTAATAGTGCAGTTATCTGTGAAATACTCAAGGCCAGGGGTTGAAAGACGTTTTCATGTTACGACCCCACATTTGATCATATATAGTCCCATGGATCCATATGGGAAGATTTTAAAATGTAGAAAACTATTGGAATAATTCTCATCCAGAGCTTCGAAATACACTCATACCTCTACCATGTACTGTTGTGTACGGAGAGGAGGGAGGCTGGAGGTCAAGGTGATGCAGTGGAAAAAGCAGAGGGGCGACACAACACAATTTCTGAATTACCTCGACCTCGGCTGAAGACTCACCTCCTCCAACACAGGGCAGCTAGAATGTACCGAGGTAAACCTGCTGTTTGGAGGGCACAGAAGATTTTCTGAAGAGGTTAAAGCGCAGAGCAACATGGATTATCAGGGGATCTGCAGGCTTCTCAAAGCCAAATGTAAGACTTTTTAAGGCCGTTTTAATGCTGCCTGGAACGAGAATGTTAGGATGGCAAAACCAGACAATTTCTTGTTGGATATATCCAATTAAAAGTTGTGAAACTATAAATGAGCTAAATAAGAACAAGGACACCAGGAAATTAATTGTTAGGTGACATGAATTCCAACATGTTTGTCATATTGTATTGTAACCCTAACCCTAAGAGTAGACATGCATGTCGTACTGTTATCAACTGGAAGGGCATTAATGTAATAGAACATATGAAAATAAATTCCAACACTAGTGTCCAATTCACATATTTTGTGTAAATAAATCTGTAAATGCCACTATCTAATTTTAGATTTGAATCTAAATTAAATTACAAAAGAAACCTGGCATTTTCATGATGAAAAGATTGAAGACTTCTATTAACTGGATTTAATACATTTTAATATTTGTGAAGGCCTTAAATTGAGAGATTAGAGCTTTTCATGTGTTTTAGGACCTGCAGACACCCTGATCAGTTTAAGTCCTTGACTGGTTGACAATAAGCAAGAGCACAACAGCAGGCAAACAGACAAGCTGACAAACAGCATAATGGTCCGAGTTCCTTTTTTAATAATTTCTTTACAGTGAGGGGGGAAAAAACTTTACATATAGATTTGTATAAACTCACAAATTATTCTCATTAAATACAAGGGTATCATATAAATATTATAAAATACAACAGAATTTTTGTTCTGCTAACATCTTTAAGAATATAGTTTGGTCTAAGCCAGTGGATGAATTATGGCGCTTATCCAGTTTCACTTTTATCAAATATATACTTGGATTGGAGCAGTATAAATTCCATTTTAACAGCAGGCTATTTTAAAGTTGTGACATTAAAAAATTATTATAACAGACAGGGAAAGGGAGTGGCCATTTTTTTACAGTGGCCATTTCAACCTCTAGACAACAGTATAGATGTGGACGGCGGACATAAAATAGCCGACTAAAATGGCCAATGTGCTGTAAGCCTCATTAAGTATATGAAGAGGGGGAACCAATCTGGATGACACCTCTGTGACCCACATCAATAAACCTTAAAGTGTGCTTTTTGATAAACCAGGCGGTTATAAAAGTATATTGTAATTTCAACAGAATTACTTTTTAAGAGGAGTCCTGCTGGGAGCTGGGGGGGGGGTCACCCTGAAAAAATACGTAATTAGTCTGGGTTTCAATGGAGTTTTAGTGTCCTAAAATGCTATTCCGGAGGCTTTTCCACCCTGACAAGAATATAATTACATTTGGGCATGAAAATTGTCAGATTTAAAGATATTGAATATTGGCTCAAAATATCAGCAGCTGCAGTACATCAGCCTTCATAAACCCAAATCAGTCCAACCATACTTGGGAGTATTATTACTCCAATAGGTGTCTTGTTGCAGAGCAATAAGCAAGACACAGCATGTGGTAGAAAAAGCAGAGGCCATTTGATGCACTATTAAACACAGCCTCTAGGGAATCAATTTAACACACTGAAAGATACAACTTTTAAACAATCAATGTTATTTAAACTCTAAATAAATGAATATTGACTAAACCCAGTTTACCTGTGTGTGTGTAATTTAAAGTAGTCACATTGATTCAAGAAGGCTGTAGGAGGCATTAACCCTTTTGGCTTACTTGCTTTACTAAATGACAGAGGCCACTGCACTGCTCTTTCACATACTCTTCACTCTTTCAAGTACTGCAACAACTAAACAAATGGAACATAATCCAAAATAAATAAAAGTAATAATTTAATTAGTTGTTTACATTTATACAGACATGAAGCAAAGTAAGCTGGCCTAAGTGACCAAATAACAACAGCAAAAATGACTTTATACACACAACCCCCGGTGAGGGTTTTGTACCGTCAGTTTTTATACATGAATTTGGTGGGTAATCAACGTGACAACAGCGCCCCATGCTGGTCACAGGCAAAAAAAACAAGGTGGTCGGTCTGTACTGGTCTTGGTCAGTATTCAATAAGAGGCAATGTATCATTTGTCTCAACTAACCCTTTCAGCACCACAGTGTGATTAGCCTACTGTGTGAAATAACATCACATCAAATCCGGATTCCACATTTAGGTAACTTGCATCTTTCTCAAGGCTTAAAATCTAATTCACAGTTCAGTCTCGGGTAACTTCCACAGGTTTCCCCTCTCTGGACAACTGGTTGGGCTACAAACATGCAGACTTGAGCTTCAGCTATACAAACATTTCTTGGAGGCAGACATCATGTCATTGTCAGTGTTTGGGTGGGGCCAAAGAACCACAGCTGAAAAAGGGGTGAGAGGAGGTAGCTAATATTATGAAACTCTTGGTACTCACTGAAAAATCTAGCCATCATACAGAGCTAGTTAGTCTAGCTGACCTTCAAAGCTCAACCTAGCCATGTAGCCTAGAGCTAGCTGCTGACCCTCCAAGATCATAAATGCCATGGTCATGAATGAATGAAAATAAGAAGTCTGTTGTTTATATTTGTATCTATATTTTAACCAGTTTATTCTTTGCCATTCCAATTTGCTAACTTAGTTAGCTAACTTGTGCTCTTTGGCTCCGCCCATTGAGGTTTAACTCAATGAGATTATTTCTGCATCCAGAGCAGCTCTGCCCCAAGAAATTATTGTAAAACTAAAACTATATTCTGCTACAGACATGCTATGCTGTGTGTTAGTGTGAAGGCTAAACTAGGATAAGGCATTCAAATTGTTCATCTGCTTTCATATTTTGTGTCATGTTTTGTAGTGTTTTCCATTCATGAACCCACCTCTAAATAAAAGCTGTGGGCTGGACCTTATATGTGCCAGTAGAGTGTTCTGCTGTGTATTTTATAAAGCTGCTCTGCTGCATACTGTATATGGCTCTGGTGAGTTTAACATCCACCACTGCAGCTGTCTGTATACACACTTACATCTGCTCTGCAGGTCATGGATGTTATGTATAATGAAAACACACACGCTACAGAGTATTATCTGAGATGGCAACTGTGGGAGCAGCTGACTGTGGTGTGTGTGTGTGTGTGTGTGTGTGTGTGTGTGTGTGTGTGTGTCTGACACTTTTAGGCACATTTATGCGACTGTATGTGTGTGTGTGGCTCCAGTAAGTGTGTGTAGAACAACTAAACTGTAATTTCTTGACATTTATATGTTCTCCGTTGCTCCTCTAGGAGAGGAGGTAGTAGTAGAGGGCATAGAGCAGGGCCATGGCTACACAGTAGAAGAGCAGGAAGCCTGTGGACAGCAGCGAGGAGGAGGAGGATGAAGACGAAGATGAAGAGAGGCAGGGTTGGTCCTCCACAGTCTCCCCCTCCTCCCCAGCCAGCAGGGCCATCACACAGCGCAGCACAGCGGGCAGCTTACATAGAAACACATCAGAGCAAACACACACCTCCGTCTGGACAGGAGAGGAGAGAAAAGAAAGACGGAAGGAAGGAAAGTTGGAGGTAGGGGAGGAGGAAGTGTACAATACAAGGTAGTTATATGGTTAAAACAATGAAGAGAGTCCAGGAAGGAGAAGGACAATATAATGGGGTGTAGAATTACACAGAGTGAATTAGGGTTAAACCGATATATGGGGCTGATACTGGGCTTTTATTAAAATGAGATCTGGTCCAGTCAGGGTCATCCACTTCTAATATGATGGAAATGATGAGGTTTGATTGATTACATGTTTATTGTAGAATTGATCAATATTACATGGATTGTCCATGGGAAGCCCTTAACCTGAACTGATTCTAATGAGACATTTTGATCAGATTCCATGAAAGCATCCATGAATATGTTTTATTAGTATTATTGTCCTGCGTTTCATTGGAGAGTTTTTGTGTCCTGTGGTCGGAATGTTGCTTCAGAGGCTTTTCTACTCTGATAAGAAAACAATTGCATACTTGGAATGTTTTGGTATGAAAATTGATTATCTATCAGCAGCTTCAATACAGATATATTGGTATCAATATCGGCCTTCAAATACCAATATCGGTCGAACCCTAGAATGAATAATAGCAATTCAGACAAACACAAATGAGATTAAAGCACATGACAAATGCTTCTGCCCCAAGTACTTTTTTTTCCTCTTTTTTTTTTTACATCGCATTATCAGACTGACATGTAAAAAAAAAAGAAGCACAAATTCAATGTGTTGCAAAAAGAGAATAAAGCAAAAAAAGAGAATAAATAGGTGATCAGTGATGTGCTTTACCTCGGAGACTCCCAGCTTTCGACAGGCAGCGATAAAGTGTTCCACATTGAGCCGGCACTTTGGTAAGCTCAGTTTTGGCTGAGGGAGTTACATAGCAAACACAATATCAGAAATCAAGAGGTGGATTATAACATACAATTATTACTTTTATTAGTAATGAGTAGTGTAAAAAAGGACTATTTCAATTTCAGTTTTAATATTACAGTAACCAATGAAATTGGCATCACCCTCCTCAAAACATCAGCTTGAAGTGCAATTATTTAAAAACTACATCCCAACACCATCCCATGATCTGTAATCATAATTAGTCATCTCCCACTTTGAGTTGAAGCAGGGACACATTGAGTTAGCCTAGATGAAAAAATAGTGATGTGGGTGTATTTCTAGTCTTTGATTTTATCCAAGCTTAACTAGCGCATTGGACACCAATACTGTTTGGTTTCCTGATCATTCACAAGAGAGGAAACTGACTTATCTTGATTTTAGAAAGGAAGAAATGACAGGAATCTCCAATCATTTTGGAGGTGTAACAGAAAAGTAAAATACTATAATGAGCAGTGTAGCAAATTACTGCTCCCAGGGAATAAATAACTAAATAAATAACTACTTTTGTATTTAACGAGTATACAACAGCTCAAAAACTCAAAACTGAGACAAATATCAACTAATTCTGTTGTCTTTGGTCTTAATCAATTAGAGTTCATATACTGTACAGCAGTGTTGGTACTCACCACTGCTGGGGACGGAACATGGATGATTGACACGGAGCGTGGACGAATCTGATTGGCCAGCTGGCAGAGGACGATGCCGTTGGATAACCCCTCGCCGAGATCTTCCGGTAAAGTGATCTTCAGCCGAGACTCCAGAGTCTGGCGAGGAAGAGAGGAGGAGGAAGAGAGTGAATGGAAATCAATTGCAACACTTTATGAAGAATTTATGAGGGAGAAGCAGAAAGACGAGTGTGAGCTGTGGTGGGGCTCAGAAGATACGGGTTAAACATAGGAGCAGCAAAACAGGACCCTAGTGGAAGGCAGAGTGAAATAAATAAGTCTTAATGCTGGTTTTGAAGGCAGCAAGAGAGTCTGAGGCCCTGATCAGGGCTCGAAATTGCGACTGTTTTGGTCGCATATGCGCCCAAAATTTAGTCTGTGCGACCTCGAAATATAATTGGTCGCACCTGTGCGAGTGTAAATAATTGTTCTGGTGCGACCGTTTTTTTTCTTCTTCACTTGAATGTCCCTTTCTGTACATTCGCTTGTTTGCCGCTTTCTCTCTGTCTCTCTCTTTCTGCGCGAGGGGCGGGGCTGCGCTGTGCTCTTACACACAACTTGAGTTCGGAAGCACACACACAGCTCTACTCATCATGGCGGAGAGAACGAAACGATCGAAAGCCTGGCTAGATTTCACTCAAATTGATGATGAGAATGCTCGTTGCCACACATGAAACAAAACATTTGCCAGAGGGTGGCAATACAAGTAATCTGGCAAAACATAATGTGAATCTGCAGAAATGCGCCGTTTTCGACGGCTTTGCCCGCAGTGTTCCATCTCCATCCACGTCTACTGCAGGTAAGCCGTATGAGCCACATATACGGCATTAGCTAGGCTAATAATTAATTATTACAAATAGGCTAATAAATAAAATATAATTGCTTAGCAAAAAATATATTGGCAACTTTTTGTAGATTGACAGGCTGCAGCCACCATGTCCCAGCCCACCCCT
>OMOT01068950.1:0-11600 GCA_900312575.1 Acanthochaenus luetkenii | reverse complement strand
CTATTTCTCTTGATGTCCTTCTGTCTGCCCCCCTACCCCACCCCCCAATCTGTTGTTGCCATGGCTACCTCGCGGTGTGCTGGCATGCACTGAGTGGCGTTGGTTACCTAGGAGATGAGATGCTGAAGTGAATCATTAGATATCTACTGGGATCCACGGGCATTTGTGTGCTTGTGTGTGTGTGTGTGTGTGACGTGTGTGTGTCTCCAAGTGGAGGGAATCAATTGTTGGTTGAGTGGTACTGAAGTAGAATGGTCATATTGGAATGATGGCTATTAGCCATCACTCCGCATCGAGCCATTTATAGATTCATAGTTTAGCCAGGTTGTATTATGGCCACCATGTTGCTATCCTATATCTGTTAGCAAGAGGAGCTGGCAACAACTATGTAACATTTCCCTCCCTGACATCGCTACATTTAGACTCCCAACATTATAAAAATCAGCCGGCAAAGACTCTCAGATTAGTTAACAACAGCCACGGGGAGACAAACTGGAACTAAGATTGCTGCCATTCCCATTTGACGGTGCAATGCATTTCTGGTTCAAAGCAAGACAGCTTTTTGCACATGGACTTAACAAATTGAATGACATCAATTCAGCAGGGAGACATTATTTATTAACATTTACAGCAGTGTAAAGTGGGTGGTCAGGTATGTTTTGTTAATGTTCAGTATGTGACAGGTTCAACAGGTTTCTCAGATTTTGCACAAATTGCTTACAGATCTTCAGAACCAGATATGAAGATTCAGGTTTGCAGTGTGATCAGAATTCTACGTAGTCTGGCGTCAATCCAGCCGCAATGCAAATACGAACAATGTAAAGAGATGATGAGGGAGAGCGGGGAAAAAGTAACGCAGACACAGATTTAAACAAATATAGCCACAGGAGACGCACAGCCTCCATTTTCAGGCCAACTGTGGATATTTGAGCTGTCAAGGAATGAAGCATCATCAAACAGAATACCACTATCTGAACTGTTTGAAACTCACAGGTTGTTTAATTGCTCTACCTAATCTCTCCCCCCCTCTCTCCCTTTTTCTCTCTTCCATCTCCTTCCACCCTCCTCTTCTCCTTCCCTCCTTCTCTTCCTTAGCTAAGAATCGGTATCCATACAGGTTCGGTGCTGGCAGGCGTGGTAGGGGTTAAAATGCCACGCTACTGCCTCTTTGGGAACAACGTGACACTGGCCAGCAAGTTTGAATCTGGGAGTCATCCAAGATGTATCAACGTTAGTCCCACAACTTACCAGTAAGTGCCTACTCATATACACATGGACACACATGCAGGAACACAAACACTCACGGATGCACACACACAAGCTCAGGTAAAATATTACTCACACATGATCAGACACACGTAAACACACACAGGCACAGACATGTGCATGCACACACGCACACACAAGCGTGCACACACACACACACACACAAATACAGTGACTTTGAGAGAACTGCCTCTCTACTTCTTCCTTTTTGCTGCCTCTCTTTTATCTGTCTTCTCTATCCATCTCTGCCTTTTACATTTAATTTTCTCTCTCATTCAATCATATTCTGTCTTCCTCTTTCTCTGTCCTCACTGTTTTTCTACCTTTCTGTCTCTTTTTCCTCCTGTCTCTTTCCCTCTTTCTCTATTTTTATTTCTGTCTCTCTTTTTCTGTGGCTCTAAACCATGAAAGACGAGTTAGAGTCATAAGGGTTGCCATGGATACCTCAGTGTGCATATGCACATATATATATTATACGATGTAATGCATTAAAACATTATACTATATTTATTATAGTATGATATGTATATTACTAAATAGATATTACATATTTAATATTAGACATCAAGGGTACATCTGCCATTTCTTTGTACTTTGCTACACAAAACTGTGACAATTGTTAGGTGTGTGTGCGCGGTTGTGTGCGCACGGTTGTGTGTATGTGTGTGTTTGCATGGCCAATGACTAATTATGTTTGCTATATTGGGTCCTATCTCAGTCTAAACAAAGCTGTGTTACGACAGAGAGATTAAGCTGTGGACACACACACACAAACACACAAAACTGTTATTTCCAAAGATGATATAGACATTCATGTGCTCTAACATCTTTACGTTTATTTTGTATTCCTCTCTTCTCTCCTTTCCTCTCCTGATTGATTCTTTCTTTTTGCCTCACTCTTTTCATCAACTTATTCTTTATATTCCTCTCTTCTCTTTCTCTTCTGTCCTTTTCTGTCTCCACTATTCTCTCCTCCCTCATTTAATTTAATCTCTTCCCTTTTATTATACTTTCCTCTACTCTGCCCTTCTCTTATCCTCTCTTCCTCTCCTCTTTTTCTCAGGTTGCTGAAAGACGACCGCTCTTTTTCATTTGTCCCTCGTTCACGGTTGGAACTCCCAGACAATTTTCCCAAAGAGATCCCAGGAACATGTTACTTCCTGGAGGGGGGGACATCTCACAGCCATGCCTCATTGACCAGCTCTCGCTCCGCCCCCCCAGCCTCTATGAGGAAAGTCTCCTACAACATTGGGACCATGTTTCTACGAGAAACAAGTTTATAGGTCCCATATACAGACAGGGATATATGGATATGAATGATATGATAGGCTGGATTCAAACCTATGGGATGCCCTGAACATCCGGGAAAAAACACACACACATAGATCTATGGATATGCAAATGCAATGTGAAAGGTTGGACTCAAACCTGCGGGATGGCCTATATGGGCGAAACCAAACAAGAGGCCCTCCCTGACCAAGGGAGATGTTTTAGCTCATAAGACTTAAGGCAGGGCAACTGTGCTACATATTCTCACATGGAACTTTCATGAAAATAGTTGGCCAAGGAAGTTTACTGATTGGGGAAGTCAGTGGAGGAACTTAACTATGAAGCTGGACCATCTACCATCTAGCTGGATTCCCCAGCCCCAGTCTCCATCCTAACCTGAGCACCAGCCCCAGCTCTCTCCACCGGTCCTCTCCCCCAGACTGATACCCTAACCCTAGTCTAAAGGCAATGATGCATGGACACACTTGAGAGGCTATGGAAAATCAGCAATGGAATTGGGTAAATGAGACAAATCCATTATGTGATAACAAAGTGGGTGATGAGGAAATACGTTTTATGAAATACATTTGGAAGATGGCAAAATTGCCTAAAATCTTTGCTGTGTATCATGGCATCTAGATCAAGGAAGACCACCATTGTGGAACGATACTACTCCCTTCCTCCCTTTCCATTTGTCCCCAAATCATGCCATGTTTTACCAAACAGAATCCCAACCTCTGCTGCTCATGACATCAGTCCTTCAACCTTGGGCCAGATGGGGCTGGGGAGATGCAGAAGAGAGGCATAAACAAGGAGATAGGTCTGAAAAAAGGACATTGATGGACAAATGCCCAAAACACTAAAGCTAAGCTGATCTTGGAGCCTTTTGTCCTTTTATTGAGTGAATTATAATCATGGACAACAATAACAATCCAGCCATTTCATTGCAGGCTCTGTTTAGGACTGAAAACTTCTCCCAGCTCAGTGCCTTTTTACTGCTTAGACCTGGACAAAGTACAAGATGAATCCATTTTTAATATTTGAAGGAAAAAAACGACACGAGGAGCGCTTCATTTATCTTATTTTATGAGCAATATCTCCTGTTTTAAGATATGTTTATGACATTTCTGCATAATTAGATAGAGTACAAGTCATGACATGCGCCTTAGCCCACTGAGCCACCGGGAGTCCCACAGCAACATCTTCAATTTTGAAGCCGTCACGAGTCTGGCAAGATAAATCAAGCGCACCTCAGGTAGTTAAAATATTTTAAATTGTATTCAGATACATTTTTGTCCAGATCAGCCAATACTACACACAACAGTGTGCATACTAACACACACACATAGTGCACAGTACGTAATAACTGACACGGTACATGTTCACATACATAATCTTGTTTAATTACAGTATCTAGTACCAGATGTAGATTAACGTATATATAGCCCCATGCTCAATTCAAGTCTACTAGTTTGGATCTACGCTTTACTCAAAGGAAATATCTCAGGCCTTCCAGGTCTCTGTCAGGGTAGCTCTGTAACCCAGACAGGGGAAAGTAAAGTGCTTTTATGGGAGTTTGTGTCAAAGAGCATCTTCATGAAGTGTCATCTTGATGTTGGATTTGTTTTGTTGGATAGCCTTTAGATACTTTAGAGACTTGACACATTTGGGTACTTGTTTATTAGTTCAACTAACTGCCTTGCAATGCTGCCACTATTCTTTATGGCTGTTGACATCACATAGGTGTCAATTCTTACTGTCCTTTGACAGTGACGCCCAAATATGTCACAGTTGAAAGAGCTGGCCAGCAGAGAATCTAACCCTTTCCAGGTGGCATAAGTAAAATAGAGATTGTTTTAGAGGTTGATACAAATGGTTTAAATATTATTCGAAGTGCCCTGATTCAAAGATTATTGATGATCAAAGAAAAATACAAGTAGTTATGGAATAATCTAGGTATCTTAAAATCGGAATAAATGGTACTACTTGCTTGTCACCTTCTCTGTATAAAAATCAACTAAAAAATTCTTTCTCAAATTCTTTCAATTCTAAACTGCTAGTAATTACCACAATGTGGCTTAAATTACAATGTGGTTTATCTGTTCATACTAATTGCTGTTCCGAGAGGGCAAAAAAAAAAAACTTCATGGTTGAGTGAATTTGTCTCTTTTTTACATCGGGAAACTTGTTGCAGAATCAACCTGATCAATATCTCTAGAACATTTTGAGAGGTCTTTCAAACTCATAAAAAGCTTTTTTTTTTAAACACGTAAATTGAGTGGAAAGGCAATAGCATATCGCAATCTCACTACATCATGGCAACTGAGATAAAGGTCGCTGCACTTGCAGAGTTTTCCCTTTGGCAATGCAATTATAATGCCAAGAATTGTATGTTGGTGTGAAGTTGATCTAACCATGTCAGTATATCTTCAATAAGGGCGTAGAAAGTTGAGGACTGTAGCAGTGGAGAGTTGACAGGTTCTTGGAAGCATCCAAAGTGGAATTTGCACAGCAACCGCAAATCTGATTATTAACCTTTTATGACACAGATTTATGAATATAAATAGGAATAAAAGGTCTGATATTGGTTACATTGGGTTAAAAATATGCTTTGTAAAATATGTAACACTAATGTTGCACTGTGTAGTTTTGAGAAGGAAAGTAACCCTTTAAATTACAGGCCATTAACTACGTAGTAATGACTGGAAATAAAGTAATTTCCAAATAAAATAGATGTACGGTAATACATCTTTATAGCATTAGAATGACTGGTAACTACTGACTAATATACCAATAAAAAAAGCTGCTTTTAACCGGGCTAGGTCTGTTATGGGGTTTCCGTTTTTCCTGTTGTTATTTGTGTAGAGTTACTATGAAGTACGTTTGTATACCTAGGTGAATTTTGTACATAGTCAGTATTGGTATGTCTTTTCTCAAATATATAATGTATTTTTGAATGCATTCTACATTATAAGCAAATGAAGAAACATTGATTGTTTCTGCACAGGTGTTTTACTTTCTGTAAAGAATGTTCCTCCCCTCTGTGGAAGATACATCAATGGAGACAGACGGTGCATTTCTTTCTTTTTGAACTAGTTCATCCATCGCCTCCAGCACCATTATCAGTTTTCAAAAGTGTGTGGTAGTTCTACTTATCTGATACAATTACTGGTAAAGGCACCTTTAAAAAAAAGAGGGTACATTACTCAGTGGTTACCAGTCATTCTAATGCTATAACTAGTCCTAAGCTCCTCAGAGTATTGTTCGAAGCTAGAAAGTAACTGCTTATTCGAATCAGCATTTATTTTTCTGATACCCAGCCCCAAAATATATATATATATTGTAGCTTAGTACTAAGGTCACATCACCCGTATATTTCTAAACACATTTTGGAGACACTCTGTTCAAATACTGTCAAATTTATAAAGTTATGTGTCCTCCATTTCCTTATTTATGAAAGGCAGAGAGAGGGACACTAAACAGAATCTCTGTTTTAGTTTTATGGAGAGCAAACTAATGGAGTATTATTTTTCAAACATTGTTACAACGTTGCTAAATTGTTAATATACGTGTCTCCAGCTCTTGTTTCCATGCATTTTCTTACTTATTCCTGTCTCAACACCAGCATAACAAAGTAATGTGCCATAGTGGAGGAAAGGCAGGGAGGGGGGAGAGGTTTACAAGTGAACATTATTGGATAGTTCTTTATTGCCATTAATACATTCTAACAACTGTCGTCAGATTTGTCATTCTCTTTGATAGCATTAGCATCAGAAAGCTTGAAGCCCTCTCCCGCTCACCGTATAGTATATTCTCTAAAGGCCATGACATTTTTGCAATGTAAATGGTCAATTTAGCAAACAGATAAAACTCACAATATATTTTTGAAAATAATATATAACCCACAATCTGATCCATGTTGATGCTGTCTAATTTGCCTATTTCAAAACTTTCAAAATGTTTAGTGTATCTTACGGTAGCAGTACTCTCTTATTCAATATGTTTCACAGGCTGTACTGTCTCAGAGTATTCTATGCAGTATATGGAAAATGTCCATTTATTGGTGATATTAGAATTAATAACAGACTAGACAACAACGTCAACATATTAAGATAAACCATTGTTAGTTGGAAAAACATCGGGAGCAGTAACACAAAGAAAACACGTGTATTCATCTGATTTCTTACATGAGCTGAGTGCCGTTTTACGGTGGAAATCTGAATCTGAAACCTGTTGCAAAAAAGCCAAAATATTTATTGAGACTACTAGGCCTATGACATTCAAATTCCACTGAAATGCTAGAGAACCAGTATCTGCAACACCTACCTGGAACGTCTGTGCTACACTTGACATAACTTCATGCGTTATTGCGTTAGAAGATATCACCACTTTGATAATGATCTACCTAGTGCCGTTGGCATGCCTGCCTTGGAAAAATGACTGCAAATTATCAGATACACTTGAGAATGGTTCACAGAGCTTGCCATGTCCATTTTCGGATGTCTTAAAGCTCTGGGAAAGTGGATTTGAATAGCCTTTATTTTCCCATGATGTCAATATTGAGTATATTTTTACCTTTGAACCAAGGTTTGAAAGACCAGATTGGGCATTAACTGGATATTAACTGTTTTTGGTGAGGCAGCTCAAGTGTCCTTAGCTCTATTTCAAGCTTGGGTGGGCCTGGATTCCAGTGCCATTGCACTGGAACAGAACGCACAATGTGGGAGGAATTTACAAAGGGTTAAGATAGTTTATAGTTGATGAAGGGATGATGAAACTTCAATAGATGATTGTCAGTTACACATCTAATCTAATTAATCTAATCATGTTTATTTATATACTGTAGCCCTTTTATACATATTAACGTAATACGCCCTCTGGCTATCATGTAAATAAAGCAGCTGTGGGGAGTTGTGGTCGGAGAGAGAACTGTTTTCTCTGTTGTGGAGTGGCAGCATGATTGCTAGGAAGTTTAGCCAGTTAGTTTGACACTGTTGGCTCCAGTTATACACTTTAAAATTCCTGTGGCTTTGACTACAATATGACCGTAGCATGTGAAAGCAATATTAAAGCCACTGCTGGTCAAATCAGTTCATGGACGCTACTTATATACAATCGCCCCCTAATTAGAACGAGTGATTCCCACGCATGCACGTATCCCTCTGAGCCGCGATCACATAACACGAGTGATGGCGCATATCACTCACGTGTGTGATATGGAAGTTGTATAGCTATAGTGTGACGTCATATCTATGTGAACACAAGGCTACGTATATGATAAAGCAGTGTGTGCTTATTATGTTTGCTCAATCATTTCTAATTGTGTGAAGCCCCGCAAAATCATTCTGAAAAACACATTGCTGCAGTCACAAAACAATCTATTACAGCTCTAACATTTATTGTAGCCTATTTTAACCTTCTAATTCTAATTCTATAGGCTCACATTTCATTTTGCGCTTGCGGTTCTGTTGCCCGTCCAAACTCTCCATGGTACAAACCATTAAACACGCAAAACCCTCATTTAAATACCGCTGTCTCCACCACGTTTGCACCTGTTGTCATTTACGCAATCATTCTTAGTAAATCACCCGCAACACACCCATCAACCAAACACTCAAACTTTTAAAATGCACACGCAAATGAGTGCCCTTTATTTGGGATCTTAGTAGCTCTGGCCTCTTGGTGTCATGCTAGGTTGCATTGCAGGTACTGGTTTTCTGGAATATTGTTGGTCATGGACCGTTACACGGGGTCAAACACACACACACACACACACACACACCACAGTTACCGTGGCAGTAACACTGAGCTGTATTTTCACACAATCAACATGAACATGACCGTTTTCCCTCTGGATTACACTGAAGGCGCTGATTTCTTCCTTGTGTGTTATTCATATACAATGATTTGACATGTAATCAATCAAACACAGTAGTTTTTTTATTAAACTATGGATTGGGACAGAGAATGGGTCATCAATCTGTTTTGGGTGGGACCCTACATAGCAAGAATCATACGTTTTCATGAGCCTAAGGTAAGAGACGTAGTTCCTCAAAAAGAAGAAACCAGGCCATACAGCAACACAGATTTGTTTCTGGGCACAGTCAAATTAAATGTAAAGAGTCAATCACCTTGTCAATCAATTCATCCGCCCAGTCATGTTTGTGACTGATTACATTGCTCAGAAATGTGGGAGGGTCCAGTGTCTGGTCTGTCTCATCCAGGAAGGGAAGCCAAATACATACATAACGCCATCAACCACGTGTGCTTGTCTGTGTGCGTGCTTGTGTGTGTTTTTGTGTGTGTGTGTGTGTTAAACTGTGTAATAAGATTGAGTTCACCAATGTATGACCTGTTAATAAAGGCTTACCTGTAACAAATATGTACAATTTAGATCTATTTCATATATTCAAACAGAAAAACATAAACTGTAAAAACAATTCTATATAGTGTACTTTTTTGGGGTTATAATTCACAAAATGGTAAGATTTCATTTTTCACATTTTTAATTGCTTTTTTCCTTATCTATTTCAGTCAGTTACTTTCTGTCTGTCAGTATGTATGTCATCTAAAGCCAGGCTGGCTTTCCCAAAATGCCAGTGTCCCGCAAAAACCTCCCATCTCCCCAATCAAAAAGAGATTTTTCCATTTGCTATCCTTTGTAATTTTTTAATTCTACAATGCATCTTCAATGGTTTTCCTAAGTGATGGATTTCTGAAACATTTTCAACTTCAAGCCAATGAGAATGACAGGTGTCATTTGTTATTGAAAAATAAAACTGGTTAAACGTGAGATACATGGTTTTTGCAGGACATTGCCAAAAGTCTTGCTGCTAAGATCACCTTTATTGACTTACAATGGCTCTAAGCTGATCATAGTGCTAAGATGGGAAACTGGTCCCTACTTGTTTAACATTAGCCTGGTTTCAACGGCAGAGTCAAACATGGTTAAAGCTTGTGATCCATGTCTGGGGTTCCCAAACACGTCAAGACCCCCCAAATTGATGCACATTAGACTCCCAGTTGATAAGATTTTGTCTAAAGGACACACATGTGACAAGACTTTTGTTGTTGGATAGGATTTTTGTACAAAACTGGACGACTGTTTGTACTGTCAATAGTATTTCCCATAACATTCTCTCACTGGCTTAACTTCAACTTAATAAAATAATAGTGAAATTGAACTATTCCTCATTTTGCTGGGGGTCACATTGGGAACCGCTGATCTATTTCACTGATTCCTGGGCAAAACATACTTTCTTGGTCATGCTTATTGGTTTCGCATCTTGTTACAGGTGATTCGTCAGCAGAGCTTTGGTCTCATAGTGCTTTTGAGCTTTGACAACATGCTATAAACATACTGAGCTGGCCCTAGACATGAGCCCTGTTTGGCCCTGTAGTGGGAATCATGTGTGTATCTGGAAGAGGCTTGATGAGAGCTGTTGGTTTCTGACTGACATTAAGAGCACATGTTCTGTCATATATGATGTAAATAAATAAAAAACACCAAGTATCTTTAATAAGGAAGAAAGACTGTGGTTGTTATTGTGTAAGTGCGTGTGTGTGTGTGCTTGTATGTGTGTTTGTGTATGTACGTGCATGTCTGCATATGAGTACCTGTGGTTGTCTGCATTTGCTTATTTGTGTGTGTGTGAGAGAGAGAGGGAGAGGGAGAGAGAGAGAGAGAGAGAGAGAGAGAGAGAGAGAGAGAGATCTTCTATTATGCATGGTCTCTCATTCGAATGTTCTTTCCCCTTACTGGATTTATAGCTGTGCTGTGACACTGTGTGATAACAAAGCTTATTTTTAGTAATCATGAAATGCACCGCCTTTGTTGACTATAGATTCTTACGTAATGTAAAATTCCTTGTCAGCGATCCCTGTCATTAAAATTGAACAAAGTATACGGTTCAGTATCCCCCCCCTTCTCTTTCAATCCCAGATACAAGCTCAGCCAATTACATTTTCAATGATACTGTACATTTCTCTCCCCTCCTCCTCTTCAGTTTTTGACAGCATTTCAATTCACCCCTCACTGTTCTGTCTTTTCTGTACCTCTGTATCATTCCTCCATCCCTCCAACTCTCCATCCTCCCTCCCAACCTCCCTTTATCTCTTACCACTCAACCTCTCCTCCCTCATCCCCCCATACCCTCTGTATATGCAAATATGTCCCCATTACACTAATTGGCTCTGGTAGGTTTCAATATTTCATGTGGACCATCTTCACTGTACAGGCGGGTGAGCATGGGCAGTGGCATAACATTGTACATGCTAACATGCTAATGGGAATCACACAAACACTCACACTCACACACACACACACACACACACACACACACACACACACACACACACACACACACACACACACACACACACACACACACACACACACACACACACATATATGTATGAATGAGTGATGTCCTTGTTCTTCCTTGACCTTAAATGCATTTATGAATTATGAAATACTTTGGGACAAACTTTTGTTAAAGGTGCTTTAGAAATAAATGTGAGTACACCTGAATATTAATAAGCCATTCATAAATCATCAGAGCAGCTGATTGTCACAAGTCACCACCAGCAAGACCACCGTTATTACCGTCATAACTCCAGGGGTCACTGCCATTTTCAAAGGCAAGCTGTTGCATTTACATAGACAGCTATAGCATCATGTGGAAATCCTTTCTCGTGCTTGCTTAGAAACATGCAGGGAGTAATGTTCAGCTGATTGGTAAGTCAAGTTGGTTTATTTATAGCCCTTTATCACAAGCATGTCTCAAAGGACTTTAAGAGAATGAGCCAAACTAGATCTACCCGATGAACAATCAATCGTAGAACAGAATTATGCAAGGAAGCAGAACAAAGCACAAGACACACAATAGCAGATTTGAGCAAGACACTGCAAGTTTACCTATTCTACAAAGCCTAACCTACCCGGCACCACCAGCCTTAGACCCTCGAAGCATGCAAGGGAAAACTTCTAGATAAACCTTAGTGGGGGGGAGAAAGAGGAAGCTTGAGCGGGCGGAGTCGCTGTTCACCGTGGACAAGAAGTAACT
>OMOT01068941.1:0-13181 GCA_900312575.1 Acanthochaenus luetkenii | reverse complement strand
CCCTTCTCTATTTCAGATACTGTTTGATCAAGCGCAGAGGTCTGTCAAGCAGCAGTTGCACAACTTTGTGAAAGAGTGAGTAAACCAGCAAGGTATCGCATCAGTACCATTTAAGGGCCAGTTTGACAGCCTCATATCTTCACTTTTCCCACTACAAACCTTTTTGGTGTTTTTAAATATTAAAGGGAGAACGGCCTTTTTGCAGCCCAGATATGTTGTCACAGACGTAACATGAATAATCCAGTTAAAGTGGGTTTTGACAACATGGTAGTTCTGAACGTCAGAATCCCATGTCTGCAATACCTCCAAGTCGAATTGGACACTAACTTGGGGAAAACAGAACATTTTAGTTTGGTTTTGGTCCACTGTAAAGTTGCTGTGCTGATGTCTCGCTTCAATCTCACTCATCCTCTATCTGTCAGGGATGTACGTAAGTTCAAGGAGACCAAGAAGCACTTTGACAGGGTCCGTGAGGATTTGGAGATAGCCCAGGTGAAGAACGCCCAGGCACCAAGGAACAAGCCTCACGAGGTCGAAGAAGCCACCAGCACGCTCAGCATCACCCGCAGGTGCTTCCGTCACCTTGCTCTGGACTACGTGCTACAGGTTCGAGACGGGAAATCAAATCTGTGAACTGTTTCTTTTTGTTTCAGTGGTTTTGCACAAGAAATCTTGAGTCAGAGCTTAGCACCCGCTTGTTTGAGATTATATTGCAAGGGAATAATCCTAGATATTCAAAGATCTCTCCCTTCGTGTGAAGATTGAACTACTAATCTAAGTTGGCGAATGACCCTGACATCTAAGGCCTGCAGTAGAGTCTGTGTCCATACTTCTGCACGTATGACACATTTTCCAATCTATTCTTATGCAGCATGGGTTTATTTTGCCCACCAGCTGTATCCTCCTCCGCATGACTGCCTGCGGCAACAAAGAGACTGATTCAGGGTGATCGCTGTGATGGCCGCGCCCCCTTTTGCATTCTTCATTGTGTCTGCTGGCAGCCTTCTCTCACTGCCTTCAAACATCTTACCCTTTCAAGTCTTAATTGAAAGTGTCTCAAGGCAGAAAAGGTCACGGCTGCGGAGATTCGCAACCGCATGCACGAGTGACCGCTCAAATGTAGCGCAAGATGTCGTTTAGGTTTGCATCAGTTAAGATATACAATGCACCGAAGCTTTTATTCATAAAGTGCCATGGTGACCATGTATGGCTCATACGTAGACAACTCAGTTACTAAACAGCAGTTACATTATAGCAACGACAATGATGTATACAATATCTGCATTGAAATGTCTGTAATGGCTCTGTGAAAGGTCACCCATTAGTCAGCATACATTAACTTTTTCACAGTTTCTTCTGTATCTTGTTCTGGGTTTCAGTTAGAAAAAATATAAGTGAGTCCACTAGAGGGAGGTATCTCGATATATGGTGTCTCGGTACAACGGTGGGTTGATGTGGATGTCATCAACACAGCAATCAATACTATGTGCAGTCAGTTTATTGGAGAGTTTTCCTTCTGTCCTACGTTCATTTAGACACACACGTCCATCTTACTCCCCTGCAGATCAATGTCCTCCAGGCTAAGAAGAAGTTCGAGATCCTAGATGCTGTAAGTATCGCGCCATCTCCACCGAGACGGGTAGTGTCTCCAAAAACACATACACCCGTATCATACTTCCCACATCCGTATGTAGAAAAGTGCTGCATGCAAAAGAGAGTCGTCTCAATGGCTGTCGCATATCATAATGTCATTGGCAATGTCAACGTCACGAAACAGCTGCTTCTGTCCCATCCAGATGCTGTCGTTCATGCACGCCCAGTACTCGCTGTTCCAGCAAGGCTACAACCTCCTGGATGAGATCGACCCTTACATGAAGAAACTGGCTGCTGAGGTGAGCATCTTTACCGCCCCACCCGGCTTGTGCTCCGTCAGCTGCACTGTCTCAAGGATCCAAGTCTTGATTGGAATTGGTTTGGTCCTCGTGAGAAATATCGACAGAGGGCAATTGCGTCATACTTGGGGTTTCCGCTGTGATGACTTATTTGAGACGTTGGATTTTTGATTTGACGTTGGATCCACGTGCCGTACTGAGACGCTTCCTCTGTACATGCACACGTGACACCGTAAAGAAAGGCTCCATTGGAGATCAAAAACCAGTATTTCACCCACAACTGGCGGATGCACATGCTGTGACACGTTATTGAAGACCAACACGTTTTGCACAACGGGCTGAATGCTGAAAAGAGAACTGAGTCGATGCTTCATTAACAAACATTGACCTAACGCGCCATCGCAGCCTCAGCCTCTGCTGGTCCAAAGTATTGTACTCAGCGATCCAGAATCGTTCTAGCTCTCACATTGCCTTCGCGTTAGAATGATTTTCACCGCAAGACGAAGCGTTTAATTGGATGCGGCCTTGGTTGAACGTCTCCTCGTCGACAGTGAGCTTGTTATGTCTGTGTCGACTTGTTTTCAGCTGGATCGGTTGGTGATTGATTCAGCCATGGAGAAGAGGGACATGGAGCATAAACACGCAACCATACAGCAGAGGGTGAGTTCCCGTTCCGCTAGATTCACTGAATTCAAGTGTGGCTTCCGTTTTCTTGCTGTAAGTCATATATGTAGACACACGTGAAGGTAGAAGTTACGCATATAGGTTATGACCCTTACGCATCTTCCCTCTCCCCATTAGTTGGCAGGTTTGTACGGTTCAGGCGCTGGTGGTTTTGGCATTCAGGTAGCTGGACTGGGAGTCTGACTGGGTGGGAATATGCTCCCATCACACCTCCAAGCTACCAGTCTGCCACCTGGCCCAGTGCTTCAGTCGTGACTGGGCGATTAGAGCCGGGAAACTGGGGAGTGTTTGATTAATCTCCCTCACAAAGGCCAGGCATTGATTTAAGTGTTAAATCAGGTGGAATTAAGTGTTTTTGAAGAGACACTAATCCCACTGTTGTCTGCTGTGGATGGCAATGATCAGCACATTGGATGTAGGAGCCTCGCCGTGTCCGTAGTCCGGTAAAACGCGGACTTTATAGTTTGTTGACCATTTTGTGTCCTTTCTGCTTTGTGTATCCACCACTTCATAGTTCGCAGACGTTCAGTAAACGTGGCGAAATATAGCCTTCCCTCTGTTCTGACTCGTCCGCTATAGGCTCAAAGGATGACATCTATAAATGTAGGTCTCTGTATGGCATCGCTGCACTAAATAATTCAGAAACCCTTATTTTCAGTGGGCCAGTATCTGGCGACTCTGTACCCAGGACCAGTGGCCATCTGTCAGACAGGCAGGCAGCTCTGGTGAGCCCTCTCCCTCCAGGCGCTGTGGCCTGGGCTGTGGGTGGAGCCACAGGGAAGGGCCAGGTCACATGTGGGGCTGCCAGTTATCGATCTGTTTTTGCCAGAGCTGTTATACACGATCCGTCACCCATGGAGTTGTGTTAGTAAATATGCAAACCGCGTCAAATTAGCATGTCAGGAAAAATAATGTGGCATCAGGTGGATGCTTTATTTTTTCTTCGAAGAGAGGTTTAGTTGTAAGCGTTGAAGTAAGACGGGCCAGCCTCTTTACTGGAAGACCAGTAAGCAGGGTGATAAGAGGTGCATTCAAGTTCAAAGATTATTGTATTATCCACTCTGAACCAGTCTGCTGTTGAAGCAATGTGTCTTGTCTTCTAATTCTATGTCCTCTCTCCCCTTGTTCTGTGCTTGCGTCCTCCCTACGCTACCATCTGCTCTCCCAGACCCTCATACAGGTGAGTACGGCTCCATTTTTGTTTTTCTTCATTCACATTTTTGTTTTTCCTCGGATCATGTCTGTGCGTAGGGAAGATGTCGCTTAGCCCACGGTACAGAACATTAGCAAACCCCTTTGAAGTGTTCCCAAGCTGTAGTTAGACTCCAAAGGCCTTTGGGGCAAGCTGCAGTACAGCCTGAATAATTTATACAGAACAACCAGAAACAACCAAACTTAGTTTGAATGGCTTGTATAAAAACGGTCTGCTGTATCGCCTGTTGTGAGGGGATAATTGCCGTGTCTTAAGAAAACGCTAGACCATAGCTAGAATATTGACCAGTACAGACACAGTGATTAGTCAACACTGTCGTGGTTCTGTTCTTTACTCTTTTTAAGGAGTTCTATATGCAATACAAGTCACCATGTAATATTTTCTTTATAATAAAAAAAAAGAATGGTATTAGGAGTGATGGGATACAGCTGATCAGATTTGCGATTTTGAGAATTTGGGAGAATATCCATTTGGTTGTGTATTGCATTCACTTTCTTTGATTCTCCACTATCTTTTATCGCAGTCTGGCCTACTTTGTGAGTCTTTTCTCCTTCCCTCAAGGAACTTTCCTTTTTTTTGAGCATGTGCAATAAGCCTTGTGTAAACTTACACAGGGCAAAGGGGGGAAGTCTTTACACTGTACAAGCAAAGACCAGAGGGGTAGAAAGGGAATTAAAGTGCTCCCACCGTGGACTGTCACTGTAGCTGGCTGGGTACACAGTGCAGAGAAAGCATCTACATGCCAGGTCCATTCATTTTTAACTGGTGATTTAATGGAGAAGTCCTGTCCAGGCCGGGCCCGACTGTCTAGCTGCTATCCCATACCTTTCAAGTTTACATCTCCAGCACAGCGCTCCGTGGTGCTTCTTTTGTTTGCCGCAGTCCGTCACTGGATTTATTTTTACTGCTTGAAATTCCAGTGGCCGACAAGATACATGCTCCATTGAAATACTGATAACACATTTTGCTCGTACAATGCTTTTCACCCTCTCTACATTACGCAACAACATGTACAAATCAAGACGACAAGGCATATAGATGAGTAGAATGACCTTCATTGCAGTTGTAATTCTCTTACGGTAGAATATACTTTATCGAATTCATTTTACATTACATTTTTAATACAGGTCACCACTTATTGTTTTCCTGTCATTTCAACGTCAAAAGTGTTTTATTTATCAAGTGCACAGTAATTCTTAGGACATGGCAAGCAACAACTACGTAGTAGGCATTTAGAAAAAATGAAATAAATATTAATAGTTAAAGGATCACAACTAAGGACAAGAGTAGCAAAAATATACAGTCAAACATTAGCAGCAATTCCAGAGCCAGAAAAGATGGGGAATATAGACAGTAAGAATAAGAGTATGAAATACTCTAAATATAAAGTGAAGGAGTACCGATGGATGTGTACATTCAATTGTGGTGATATTTATCAAGTGCACAGTTTCGCTGGAAAATTCTCTTTCTCATTCTAGACATTTCCAACAGAGAACAGGAGCAGTCCTGTTGTTAGTCGTCTCTCTTTGACTAACCTCATCCTCAACATCCCTTTTCCCACCACAGACTTTTGTTCTGCCAGGATTCAGAGAAAGCTTCTTTTCAGGGGCGTCTAGAGAGAACTGTGTCGATAGGGGAACGTGTTTAGAGGGGGGGTTGTGGGAGCGTTGTCTTACGCTGGCGCTGTCGGGGACCCGAGTGGCCGTGGATCTGTGGGAACAGATCTCCCTGAATCTCATGTTGCTGTTTTTTAACTTGCCGTTTGCTTGGGCCTGTCTGGCCACCACGAAGGTTGGGTTCTACATTGTTTTGCTGGAGCAATGTCACTGTTTTCATCGCGGCTGGCAAGTTAAATCAATCACAGGAGAGTATTTGAACCCACTTTTGGGACCATCTAAGCTTTATCACTTAGCCGTGCAAGTTCAGTCAGTCAACCGGGTCAACCATTTGGCAGCGGGGAGCCCTGTAGCTTAGCCTGCGGGCCGACCTACGTCAGGCGCCAGGTGGATGAAGCATCCGGACATGTTGTCTGTGTAATCTGGTGTTATGTGCTCTTTCTGCCAGCCGCTCTGTGAGAGCTACACAGTTTACTTATTTGCACCAAACATTTGGAATTCTCTGTTTCCCCGCCTGTTCAATAATTCACAGATGTTCAGTTTCCATCTGAGGATCATTAAAGATAGATGGTCTTTGTTGAGATTGAAGAGTACCACCCAGTGCACAGCTTGTTCAGTATGTGCACTGCGAGTCCTGTTTGCGATACGTTATAGTCCAGCTAATACAGGCATCTGACAACTCAAGGTAAGATGCATCATGTCGATTGGCACTTCCTTGCAGATTTGAAAGTCACAGTGCAGCCAGGGACTGCAGTTGAACTGGGCTGCTTGCCAGATTTCTGCCTTTCAGGGTCAACAGGGGGACTGAGTCTCCCCGTCTTCTTCAGCAAGGGAGGTGCGTTTAGGGAGTAAAGCTGAAGCAGCCCCGGACGTTGACGTGTCTCTGGGTCAAGAGCAGCTACAGCATTAGCGTAGTGTACTATTCTTCCCTAGTGTCCTGCCAGGCGGACAGTGGCAGCTGTATGGTAATGCGTTCTAATCCTGAGCCTCACAGGGCAGCGGGCAGGTGGCTGTAGAGGAGAGCGCACATGTCAGCGTTGGAATTACGCACCACACCGCAGCGACTCACTGCGTTACCCTGTGAGAGCCGCAGCCTTCAGAGAGCGGAGACTGCGGGTCCCTCCGCGTCTTCACAGACGTGCTTCTACTCTGAGAGTTCTCTCCTTTTCTAGGAGCTCTTCTCTGTTTGTTTTTGTTATTTTTGTACCTCTTCTTCTTCTGTTTGTTGGTGGCGCTGCTTTTCGATGCTGTTGGAACACACCAAACGTTGGAAAATGAAGATCTTTGGGCGGTGGGACCCCACTTTGGTGGGTTGATCTGCATCGCGTTGGCTGTTTGCTGTTGCTGTGACTTTAGTGCCTATTGTCATATAGTTACTATAATAGCCAGCTTGTGACTAAGAATGACCAGTTCCCTGTTTAGGTCGTCCTTCACCATGCCTGAGACATACTGCTTGGAAGACATGTCTAGGTTTTGCAGAGGAAGGGAGGCTGTACTGCTAAAAGATTAGTTTGGAGACACATGAGAATATCAACGTTAGATGCTTTCTACCATACAGAGTATGCGCTCGCTTGCTCTCCCTCTCTCTGTCTCCCTCTGACTCACTGCCCTGTTTCACTCGCTCCTGGTGTTGTCGTACAATTTGTGCATTTCTGGGAGCCCTAGGAATATTGCTGCATGTGTATTTAAAAGGGAGATAGCTGGAGAGAAGCAAGTCGTTGTATTATTCAGACACACTGAATAGCTGATGGTGTGCTCAGATCTGCTACACGTACTGCACATGTACCCTGTTATGAAACAGGAGTCAGTGAAGATCCGTTTTTATATGGGTCGCTCCAGCAGCCACGGTCAAATATTCTTGGGTACGTTCTTGTGAATGGTGCGTCTCTGCATTGAAGCATGGAGTCTGAGTTGACTCCGGTGGGAAGTCTGGGTCTGGGCTTTTCACAAGGTGCAATGCTGACACTCAATGTTCTGTACCTGCTGCGTATTGCATCGGTTCTAAAATGTTGTTGACTTGAGGGCATAAAGTACTTCTGAACATGAAACATGAAACACATTTCAAATTAAGACTTTTCTGCCTCCTCAAAACCCCTTTCATTAGTAACTGACTTGCGCCATAACTCTGCCCTGAGCCCTGAATAGCTGTGTGCCACTTTCTGTCGGCTGGCATTAAAGTGTTAGATGTAATATATTTGAACTGTGAAAGGCTAGAGGGTGAATTCATTTGGATCAGACCCTGTTTATGTAACAATTTGCGTCACAGGCATATCTATTACCAGTTATGAAATGCCTCAGTGAATCACGCAGAAGGACGGCATGCAACTCATATGCATACATGGACTAGCACGTGACTGTTTCTACACGAACGCACAATGTATGACGTTTCGGGTCAGTTTATGGACGGTATGTACAGTACAGCGCTCATCGAATGCTACTGGCACGCAAACAACACTAACATCTCTTTTCCTATTTGGGAAAACAACATTGTCACAGGTTAACCATTAAAAGGTCAGATCAACTGTCTGAGCCTCCGCACGGTCTCAACCCTCTCTGTGCGTCACGCCCATGGCTATGACGACCAGGGTTCATTTGGGGTCCTGTATCACTCTTTCTCCTCTCCAACAGGACTTCTCCTATGACGACTCTAAGGCAGAGTTCAACGTGGATGCCCCTAATGGTGTGGTGATGGAGGGCTACCTGTTCAAGAGGGCCAGCAATGCCTTCAAGACCTGGAACAGGTACCTGAACTGGCAGCTATCTCTGCCCTGTAGTGTAATATATGACGTTAGAAGATATGGTGAGATCCGCGGCATTGGCTGTACCGTGGAAAAAGGTGAAATGCTCAAATTTTTGCAATGTATAAAATAGCCCGCTGGCGAGATGTGCAAGCGTTCAATTGATTACAAGCTATTTCCCCGCGAGCCATTCCACTGCTGCTTTGCTTCGCCATGTCTGTTTCTCTCCCTCTGTGACAGGGCGGGGGGGTTGTGATGTGGAGCGATGTAATGAATTACCCCCACATTGCCAGGAGATTGCATTGCAAGGGAGAAAGCTTTTTACTTATCCTTGATCGCTGGTGTCTACCGTGATATTAGTTCACCTCTGTCCGCTGAACCTTACCATGGAAGGATAACCATCTAAAATGTTTTATTCATCTCTCTCTCTCTCTCTCTCTCTCTAGACGATGGTTCTCCATACAGAACAGTCAGCTGGTCTATCAGAAGAAGCTCAAGGCAAGTCCATATATCCTCGCGCTATCAGCGGCCCCTGAGGGGGAGTGGTGTTGGAAGAGGTTAAGTGAAACTTTTAATGGGATGTTGGATGTTGAAGGAAAGGGGGATCGCCTTCGCTGAGATCCATCATCGCTCACTCAATTTGGAGCCAGTAAAGAGCCAGGCCTGTGTGGCTTTCAGATCATCTTCATTCCTCAGCTTAATACCTGTATGACACTGCGTCTTCCTCGATTATCTAATATGGCTGGGTACTTTGAGGCTACCAGGGTTCTTAAACTGCCAGGAGAAACATCTTACCACGGTCAAACATCTGTTATCTAGGGTTGTTGGTAAGGGGATTGGTTGAGATGTTTTGTGTGTGTGTTACCTGCTCAGGATTCTCTGACGGTCGTGGTGGAGGACCTCCGGCTGTGCTCTGTCAAACCATGTGAGGACATCGAGAGGAGGTTCTGCTTTGAGGTCGTCTCCCCCTCCAAGTAAGGCACCTACATCATTAATAACAATGCTACTGCCATAGTGACATAATTGCTTCATCACATTTTTCATTTTGCTCTTGCAGTTCAACACTTTCGATTTTTGTCATACACGTATAATATGTTTTTATACTAAATCACAGCTGCAGTGTTTTTCTTGCTGCTCTAAAACATGAACAATATGTAAGAGATGGACCAGATGTGAAACCTATCAGTATGCAGTATAATACTTGCCTCTTTCTGTGTATAATATGGCTTTAGTATAGCTGTTTCTATAGCATGTCACAATACAGTGTCATTCGATAATGCAGAACTGTATGGAAGTAGATTATGATCTGGGGACATTAGTTGGATTGTTTGTCCATCCTACAGGAGCTGTATGCTTCAGGCGGAGTCTGAGAAGCTTAGACAAGCTTGGATCCAGGCAGTTCAAGCTAGCATTGCCTCAGCCTACAGAGAGAGCCCTGACACCTATTACATAGAGGTAGGTCAAAAAGCATTGGTGAATACATTTTACAGTTTGTTTTATCATACTTAGGGTGAGAGATTGGTGGGGGTTGCCACATATGACAATGAAGAAAGTACTAGAACGTTTAGGCAATCGCAAGAAGGTATTCAAAAGTCATTTTGGTATATAGTTCAGACCTTTCCTGACGCTATTTGGAAACGTCCCAATGTAGTAAACCCCAACCATCTGGTGCTCCAAGGTGAAAACAAACTGTTTTCAAACCAGGTCTGGGAAGCCACAGAATATTCATATGGATATGACATTTTACAATGTAACTCCTAACGGATGGCTCTTGGTGTGTATGTAGCGTCTGGACAGAACAGCCTCCCCGTCCACCAGCAGCATCGACTCAGCCAGTGAGCCGCGGGAGCGCAGCGTCCGAGGGGAGACCATCCTGCAGCGGATCCAGTGTCTGCCGGGGAACGAGCAGTGCTGCGACTGCGGCCAGGCCGACCCACGTTGGGCCTCAATCAACCTGGGCATCCTGCTGTGCATCGAGTGCTCCGGCATCCACAGGTACACTTCAGTCAACATTGGCGTCTTAGAAGAAAACAAAAGAAAATGACATTCATGACGGGCGGCTGGCGGCCATGCACAAATAATGTGCTTGGTATACGTAGGTTCTGTAGGTGACCCTGCACTCTGACCTCCCTGTTGAGGGCACAAGTGAAATGAGAATTTCCCTATGGGGATCAATAAACTATCACATTACATTATCAGCTTAATGAAGCCTCAAAAAGATACAAGTAAATATTTTGGGAGCCTTTGTAGCATTCCATGTCACTGGCTATATACAGTAAAACATATGGGATATAGGGCTTTCCTCTCCCAGGTAATGTGAAGAAACGATGCAGGACAATAGCTATAGTGGCAAATGCATTATGGGGCGCGTAGTCCATGTTCCTAACACCATGTGCTGTGCGGGCCCTGGCTCTGACGACGGGAAGCGGTCTGGGCCTTACCTTTTGCCGTTGTAGACACAGAGCACGTCCTGCCACACACACTGCTGATTGGATTAAAGTGGAGCACGCTGCTTATTGGATCAGGCTGGCTTTGATTGAGAGATCTCTCTGAGGGAGGGAAGTGAGAGGATACAGAGGGCTGCAGCACTGAGATACCACACACAGGGAACAAGCCTGTTTAACAGTTTAATTCAGTGGTAGAAACTGTTGAACATAGTCATGACGCAATGCTGTTGTGAATGAAGGTATCATGCTGCAGTCGAACGCATCCTATTGTCATCCGGGTCAGTGCACTGCTGTTCAGTTACATCACACTGTTACATGACCGAGGATAGTTTCCACGCCCCCGATGGCGAAGTTTCCCTCTGGAGTTGTGTTTATTTGGGAGTTGCAGTTGTCCATGCTTATGTAATCACAAACCCCATCCCTGTCCGGCCCACCTGTTGAATATTCATGTTCCCTTTGGGGCTCGTCTTCCCACAGTGCGATCAGACAAGGCCCCTTGTTAGAATGGAGGACAAGTTTTTTTCCTTTTTTTTCCTAATGTGCCACTGTTGCCTGGATACCGGACTGTTTCATCGATGGAACTCTTGTCGTTTGCATGACATTAGGAGCAGCTTCCCCCGTTTCCCAGGCGATAACGCCCTTGTGATTTCAGGTCACCATACAAAGCCATAGTGTATCATCCATCTGCTGTATAGTCATAGCAATGTTAGCGTTCTTTTACTTTTACCGTTGAATCCTTTGACCACAGAACATACAGTACATGTAGTCGACTGTATTCACTTTTTTCTCTTTACACACTTTGAATGTGTTCTGTTGCAGGAGTCTCGGAGTTCACTGTTCTAAGGTGCGCTCTCTCACACTGGACTCGTGGGAACCAGAGTTACTAAAGGTATGCCTCAGCAGTGTCCTGCCAAATAATGACGATAATTACTAACGCCTTGTAAGTATATATTCAGTACAATCAGTCTTAGTGTGGAGACCCTAATGTACAGTATCGTATTTGTATTGCTTTGTAGTTAATGTGTGAGCTTGGAAACAGCGTCATCAACCACATCTATGAAGGCTCATACAAAGAACAGGGTCTGAAGAAACCGTTACCGTCCAGTTCAAGGTATTAATTCATAAAAAAAGTACAAAATATAGTAAAATATATAGCAATGCTCCCAGGTATTATTAATAATCAATAACTTGCTGTCATGGTCAGTACAATCTGTTACACGATTTACCAATGATGCTTTATCTCCCACGGACCTTTGCAGGCAGGAAAAGGAGGCCTGGATTAAGGCAAAGTACGTAGAGAAGAAATTCCTAAAGAAGCTGGGCTCCACAGAGATACTTATCAATGGCGAGAGGAAATCGGAGCGGCGGTGGAGTGTAAAGAAGTGTCGGAGACACAACAGCGCCACCACGGTGCCCAAGATGCGGCGGAGACACCGACAAGAGCCTGGCAGTGCCTCCCCCGCCACCCTCTCCGCAGGTACCTCAACTGATCTCCATCCTGACTAGGGATGCCCCCGGAAACCCGGTTCTAAACGGGAACCGGTTCTAAATTAGTACAAATCGGAGTATCGATAAGATCCAACGTTATCGGTTCTACTATCGGTTCTGCTATTGGTAGATACTCGAAATATTATGGAGTGAAATTTATATTGTGGCAAATGTGTTTTTCGAGGAATTAAACGTCCCGAACATAATCTAGTTTGCCGCTTTCTCTATCTCTCTTTCTCTCTCTTTCTCTCTCTTTCTGCACGAGGGGCGGGGCTGTGCTGCGCTCTTACACACACACACACACACACACACACACACACACGGTACAGTCATAGGTGGAAATCCCGGGGGACACACGATAGAAACGTAACAGCGCGTTGTTAAGTTTCTAAAGATTGTGACCCCCCGCCCTTTGTCTCACAATGGTTTGATCCCACTGATCCCTCCAAATGTGGTGGAGACGGCAGTATGAGGGTTCTGCGTGTTTAATGGTTTGCACCATGGAGAGTTTGGACGGGCAACAGAACCGCAAAATTAATTAGAGGTGTTAGTGGAAGAGGCAAAGAAACATCTGGATGAGCTACAGCAAAGAAATCGGAATATGACAAAACACAACACTATATGTTAGATAATCTGCCAGAAAGTAAACTGGCAGTTAAAGCAGTGATGAAGAAAAGTGGGAAATAAGAAGTTTAATTTTCTTTAGTGGTTGTGAATGTTTCGTTTGGTTAAAATAGGCTACAATAAATGTTAGAGCTGTAATGGATTGTTTTGTGACTGCAGTAATGTGTTTTTCAGAATGATTGGGCGTAACAATTAGAAATGATTATGACCTCTGGACATTGTAAACTGTAAAGTCCATGAAACTAAATCCCCTTCATGATGCTGTCTCACTTCCTGGAGATTGTAAGGCTGCTTTCCTGGAACTGGGGAATTTCCCACCTCGTAGTGAAACTTGACGCATTTTGGATTAAAAATAACATTGAAATTGATACTTTTCAAAGGGCATCGATACCAAGTGAGTATCGAAGTATCGATACCAGTTTTGATCCGCCCATCCCTAGTGGACATTCCTTTCCCAATTTAACCGCATCATCAGCAGA